>APFE030350089.1:282561-302563 GCA_000404065.3 Pinus taeda
TTTTATAAAAAAAATAAATATTTAATGTATTTTTTACAACGACCGAGTCATTGAAATCGAGCTGGCCGAGTCATTACCATTTCGGAGTCGGAGTCGGAGTCGAAGTCAGAGTTTTAAAACTATGGTTCATATTGACGCAAGGGAAGTTGCAGAATGATCGCCATCAAAAGTGGTCCACATACCTCCAGGCTGCAACAATTCCATTTGAATATCAAGTACAAGAAGGGAAACACTAATAATGTTGTAGACTGCCTTAGCCGACCACCGATCATGACGTTAACCACCGTGCCCAACTCTTGTGGGCACGAGGCTTTTGATTGGCCACTTCTCTATAAAAGCAACCCAGAATTCGACATCACATACCAGGCGCTCTTGGAGGATCAGCAAGTTCCAGATTTTCACCTGCAGGATGCAGTGTTATGCCACTTGGTACACCTTTGTGTTCCTTCAAGCGAGCGAGCCAAGATGATTTGGGAAGCGCACTACAGTCGGGCCGCTGGGCATTTCGAGGTCGAGAAAACAGTGGCAGTACCACAGAAGTATTTCTATTGGCCGAATCTTTGACAGGATGTCGGGAAGTACATCAAATCCTACACTGCCTGTGCCATTGCCAAATCGACCATCAAGAAGCAAGGGCTCTATACTCCATTGCCTACCCCTAGTCGACCTTGGGAATCCATCTCCATGGATTACATGTCGGGCCTTCCTTCTACTAAGCATGGCAAAGACTGTGTTTTTGTGGTCATCGAAAGATTCTCCAAGATGGCCATTCTAGCCCTGCAAGAAGAATATCACAGTAGAAGCCACTACTAAACTCTTCTTTGAACGAGTGTGGGCACACTTTGGGATCCCATAGTCTATCATCTCAGATCGGGATAACAGGTTCCTCAGTACATTTTGGTCTAGTCTCTGGTCGATGTTGGACACCAAACTCTCTAAGTCCACAACTTTCCATCCCCAAACTGATGGCTAGACAGAGGTTGTCAATAGGACGATTGTACACATTCTTCGCTTGTACAACTCAAAGCATTCACGCACATGGGATAAGAGCCTCCCCTATGTCTAGCATAGCTATAACCGGGCTCTCCATAGCTCAACTGGCCACAACCATTTTTAGGTGGGCTTGGAATTCTAGCCACTATGTCCCATTGATGTGGCCATACCATTTGCAGCGACTTGAGCAGATTCAGCTCATGTCCAGTCCAAAGTTGACAAGGCAAACAAATTCATTGAGCACATTTAGCACATCCGCCAACATGTCTATGACATATTGGACAAGTAGCGGCATGATCAACATTGGGTGCCACACAAGTTCCAGGTGGGCGGGAAAGTTTGGGTACATTTGCAGAAGGAGCACCTTGCTGGGCCCCACCGCAAGCTTCGCCCGCTTCGATATGGGCCATACACCATCACTAAGGTATTAGGGGACAATGCCTTCGAGCTTAGTATTCCACCATTCCTTGGTCTGCACCCAGTGTTCAATGTGGACTCCCTTCGGCCCTACGTTCCACCATTGTTGGACACATCTTGACATTGTAGAACAACTCACACCAACAGAGTTAAACACAGACTGCATGGAACAAGCCACAACTGATTGGATCATGGACACACAGATCAAGAACACCCGACAACAAAGGATCCAACTATATCGAGTTGTCAAAGCCGGCCAACTCCTTCACCAAGGCAAGTAGCTCACCAGGGACCAAGTTCAGCAAAAGTTTCCTCATCTCATTGAGGAACTCAACGCAATGGGTACCATTGCTTCATAAGGGGGGGAGGAATGATCTAGGTGGATATTGGTGGCCACCTGCCTATTCCACTTGGACCCCCACCATTGTTTCTTTCAGTTTTTCAGTTTCCTTAATTGTAACACAGTTTACTATTTTTGACAGTTTTTTGGGTCTTGAACTTCTGAGTTGTTTTGAAGCCCTAAACGATGCTTTTTGGGAAAACCGAGGCCAACAAAGGTCATAGACCTGTGTTAGCCTTTTGAAAGTTGTAGTCCTCAAATAGATCTTTCTAACGAGGTATTGTGCGCGTCAAACAAAGATTGTATGCCAAAGTTACGACCTTGGGAAGTTGATGTACCAATTTATCCAAATGGGGCCCATAGTTTTGGTGCTTCATCTCCTAGGGTTAGGGTTTGGATGTTTAGGATTTTCCATTGTTTCTCAATAATAAATAGGCCTTTGAGCCTCATTGTAACACAGTACAGAGGCATGTAGCTGCCACATCTCTTCTTAGAGATAAGCTACCATCGCCCTAGCTAGTGTTATTTCCATTCTATTTGGAATCATATTTCAATTCTTTGATACAAATGAAATGAAGTTTTATTTCTACTGCATCTCTTTGTTTATGATTATATATGTAATTTGTTGCATTCTTGTTTAAATTCGGATCAAAAACCTTGCATGGTCAAGCACTTGTGACAAATTTGATGAAGCCCTAGATGGGATAGTCTCTAGTAGGCCTGGTTGTTGATAAAGTTGGTTGAAATATTGAAGGCAACATTGTTATATGGACAGTGGACAATGATGGCTCTTGAAGGTTGGTTCAATAGGAATTCAATAGGAAGAGGATCACCTCTCATTGAAGATAAGTATCTCTTAACTTATGATGCTCCTTTATGTGTTTACCTTTGTTTAGGCTTATACATTTGATTATTGTTTTGATCATTACTTATACTTCCTGCATGTATATTTGAGTATTTGGATGTTCCTTGTTGAATTTTCTAAGTCTATCCGTTAGAAAATTAATCTATATTCTGCTGGTTAATTTCTTCTACTTGTTTAAAAATCGAACAAACTATTTAATACATTAAATACCGAAATAAACACAATACAGTCACAACATCTACAGATCATCAACTGAAAGAAAACAAGCACACAAGTGACACGTTATTTTAGACCAATGTCCCCGAAAAAACCCAATGCGGGAAAACTGGTGCACCTATTCTGAGGGTTATATTATTATGCAGTCTATCTGAGTACAACAGGGTGCCTAATCTGGCTCACCCGATAGAGAAAAATACACAGTAGCAATACCTCTAAATCCGGAAACAACTATTCAAAAAACCTGTCCCACGAAACCCTCTTCGGCACAACTGAAGCTCAGCGTTGGCCCTTCTGGCCTCTGCGTCAGCCCCAAGACCCTCTGCGTCAGTCCTCAAAGGCACTGCGTAGCCTCTAGGAGACTCTGCGTCACTCCCTCTGCTCTCTGCGTGGATGACGCAATCTCTCTGGGCTCTGCGCTGCCACTGCTAGGCTCTGCGTAGCCTGGACTGACTGCTGCTCTCGCTCTCTCTACTTCTGTGCTAGTCTCCCAGTATTGTCCTTGCCTCTTTGCTTCGTACTCACTACCTCTCGCTATTGATCACTGATTCAACTTTGCTTAGCAACCTCGCTCTAGCAAAATGAATCACTGATCACTCTGGTGTGTTCTCTAATTGATCCTCAAGCCTCTTCTTATACTTTTCTCGTTGGTCCATTAATGACCAAGATTGAATCTCTAATCAACAGCTAAGATTAGATTTGGCTTGATCCATGACTTTTGGAACCTTCTAACCAGATTTTATATTAATACCCATCATATTTTATTTTTCCTAAGTTTAGACTTAGGAACTCCATTAAAAATATTAATTATTTTAATATCTCCCAAACCAGGTACAATTTGTCCAAACCATTTCTAGGTCTTGGAGGTCTCATGTGCTTTAGCCTCTCCACCAATTTTCATAGCTAGACCACATCCAATGCTACCCGAAATCGACACTGCCTCTTAGCGAGGATTGTGCTCTAGTAATACTCCACACTGAGCATCACGCATCAGTCCCTGTGCTGATGCTAGGGCTCCTCCCCCAACATCCTCTACACTGCTGCATCCTATACTGTTGCCCATGGCCCTGCGACTGCCACTGCTGCTTCCGTACGACATCTCCCTTTGCATCTGTGCTGCTGCTGGTCCATCCTCCCAACACTGCATCTGCATTGCATCCCCTCTCATCATGCTGCATCGTGCTACTGCATACTGCTATTGCACTGCAACTCAGTTACTGAAAAGTAAGTAACTGATCCACCCAACTTCTGACATCCTTGTCAGGCTAGAAACACTCTTGACGTTGAAGCTCCCTCTGCCGCTAACAAGTGCTCCCTCTACTGACCTCTGCACTGCTGCAACAACTCCCTGCATCTCGCACCGTTGCACACCTCTCTATGCCATCTTGCACTGGTGCAACACTCCCATGCCTTTCACACTGTTACAACTTGCTAGCCTTGCGCTGCCCGGGGAGTCTTGCACTGTAGCACTCGCTGTCGCTTCATCCGCATCCGTCTCTATTGACATCCTCCAGTCCTGCTACTTCTCTTCAAGGCTACCGTAGCAAGGTATAATCCAAGAGGTTGGGTACATCAAGGATCCTGGCCTTCATTGCCTATACTCCTCATGACTACAACTCGATGTCTCCCCACTTTTTCATGGCATAATCGTCATCCTCCTCGACTTCTTTCTCCGCCTTCACTGGCGCTGCCTTCGAGTCAGAAGCCTCTCCCTTACTCTTCTTCCTTGGATACTGGTTTGCAAAATGACCCAGTTCTCCACAATGGAAGCACTTGACATTGGAGAGGTCCTTCTTCATCCTCTTCTCTTGCTTTCTCGTAGAAGCTAGAGCTGCATCCTCTTCTTCCTCCTCCTTGATCCTGACCCCTTTTCTACTACTCCCTGCCTTGGTCAGCTGTCTGATCTTTTCTTGACAAAGAGCTGCCCACAGTTCTTCCCAATCCAGAAGGCTTGTCCTATCCATTATGCTCTGGACAAATACCTCCCAATCCTTGGAAACTGCGTTAAGTGCGGTCCTTACCATTAATTCCTCATTTGGCGTGGCCACTATGGAAGTTAGCTGGTCGCGGATCTCCTTCAACTGATCGAGGAAGACATCTATCTGCTCTCCGTTCTGCATCTGGTATGCCCTTAGGTGATTCTCCAAGAGCATCTTCCTCTACACGGAAGTATGCTGGTACAATGTTTTCAAGGCGTTCCACATCTCCTTGCCTTTTCCTTCTTGGCAATATGTGGTACCACATGATCCTTGACCCCATCAAGGATGATGCACTTAGCGTTAGCCATTGCCTCCTCGTACCTATCATTTTCTACCAGGTCAATTGGGATAGCCATCATTCTCAAGGCGAAGCCCTTGATGCGATGTCTGTCTAGAATGGACAAGATCCTGGCCTTCCAGACCACAAAGTTGGACGCTTTGTCCAGCCTATCCTGATCTCAGCCCATTCACGACCATCTCTCTGCTCTTCTCTGTTGACTCCTCTGAGTCTCTCTACTTCCCGTGTGGAAGTTTTGTTCTGGACTCCCTCTGAGTCCTGATTTCCCTCTTGGAAATCCTTCTACCACTGTCAAGTTGCCCCACTCCGATCGTCTGTGCAACTGCAACACTGATCCAGATTCCTTGGCTAGAAATCTGCTTTGGCAACAACTCCCTCCACCTTGGTCTTGCCCTGTTAGGCACTGTTCTGACCACAGTACCCACCAGTTTCGCTCCGCAAACTACTCGCAGCCTCCTATGCCCCAGCAATTGAAGGATTGAGCCTTTTGGCTTTGCGCAATCCTGGCACCGGCAAAACAGCTCCCTCAGCCAGTTGCGTCAGCACTCCTGACCTATGTGTGGCTCTGTGTGAGCCTGCTTTTGCCCACCTCAACCTCTGCGCTGTCTCTCTCTGGCCCAGACCGATGACGCAGTCCCTCTGCGTCACTCCTTCCTCTGTCGCTTTCTGCAAGGATCATCTCTGTCACTCAGAACAACTAAATCTGTTGCAAATGCTTTGCTAAGCTGATGCCTTCAGTTTTCCTATGATCTGCAACCACGCTCTGATACCATGTTGAATTTTCTAAGTCTATCCGTTAGAAAATTAATATGTATTCTGCCGGTTTATTTCTTCTACTTGTTTAAAAATCGAACAA
This sequence comes from Pinus taeda, assembly GCA_000404065.3. NCBI lineage: Eukaryota > Viridiplantae > Streptophyta > Pinopsida > Pinales > Pinaceae > Pinus > Pinus taeda. The sequence goes on from APFE030350089.1 coordinate 288,526, forward strand.
GTTATTTAATACATTAAATATCGAAATAAACACAATACAGTCACAACATCTACAGATCATCAACTGAAAGAAAACAAGCACACAAGTGACACCGTTATTTTGGACCAATGCCCTGGAAAAACCCAATGCGGGAAAACCGGTGCAACTATTATGAGGGTTATATTATTATGCAGTCTTTTTGAGTACAATAGGGTGCCTAATCCGGCTCACCAGACAGAGAAAAATACACGACAGCAATACCTCTATATCCAAAAACAGGTATTCAGAAAACTTGTCCCACGAAACCCTCTCTGGCACAACTGAAGCTCAACATTGGCCCTTCAGGCCTCTGCATCAGCCTCTTGCTAACCTGCGTCAACCCCAGGACCCTCTGCGTCAGTCCTTTGAGGCACTGCGTAGCCTTTGGGAGCCTCTGCGTCACTCACTTTGCCCTCTGCGTGGATGACATAGTCTCTCTGGGCTCTGCGTTGCCTCTGCTGGGCTCTGCGTAGCTTGGACTGACTGTTGCTCTCACTCTCTTTGCTTTTGTGCTGGTCTCCCAGTATTGTCCCTGCCTCTCTGCCTTGTACTCACTGCCCCTCGCTGCTAATCACTGATTCAACTTTGCTTAGCAACCCTGCTCTAGCAAAACGAATCACTGATCACTTTGGTGTGTTCTCCAACTAACCCTCAAGCCTCTTCTTATACTTTTCTAATTGGTCCATCGACGATCGAGATTAAATCTCTAATCAACGACTAAGATTAGATTTGGTTTGATCCATGACTTTTGGAACCTTCTAACCCAATTTTATATTAATACCCATTAATATTTTATTTTTCCTAAGTTTAGACTTAGGAACTCCATTAAAAATAGTAATTATTTTAATATCTCCCAAACTGGGTACAATCTATCAAAACCATTTCTGGGTCTTGGAGGTCTCATGTGCTTTAGGCTTTCCACCAATTTTTATAGCTAGAGCACATCTGATGCTACCCCAAATCAACATTTCTAACCTTCTTGATGAGATGAAATAAGAGGATCCTTCTTGAGGATCGTTTGAGATGCAGGAAAGAAAAGCTAGAGCTGGAAAAGGTAAATAGGCACCCGATGAAAAGATGACTAAGTGCTACAAGCTGCCTATGTCAAACGAAAAGATGCACATGTATTTAAATACTACAAGGTATGCATGGTATATTCTTTCAATGTTATGTTTCAGCCGTAATGGCAAGGCAAGTCCTAAGGTATGATGAGAATGTCTCCTTCTCAAATGGTTCATGCATGCATATGAAAATGATTTGAATTTATGGTTCTTATGCTGAAATGATGCACTTGGTATTGAACAAGTATCTTACTTCTTAAACATGATAAACTTCTTGATTCTATGAGGCTAGTTAATGTTGATTGTTGATATAGTGGCATACTTGATACCTTGATCCCATAAAGAAGGTTAGCACCTTGATTCTAGTAAATGGTAACTTGACACTATTTTTTTGTAAAATGCATGGTAGTCATGATGATAGAAGTGTAACAATGAGATTGATAGTCAAGATCTTTTGTTGACCATGGTTATGCTTTGATGTGCTTAGTAATTATGGCATATGGTAAAATTGAATGCCTTGACTTGATTGATTGAGTTATGTGACAAAGAAGTAATGCTTGTGATCATGATTCTTGAAGTCTACACCTATTATCTCTTTGACACTAACCCTTGATACAAGATTGATGTCATGAGGCCATGATGAAGTAGTTGATGATAATATCATGATGAATATGTGATATGTTTGATTTTATGATCTAACAGATCAATTGATGCATTATAGATAGGTTAATGGCATGAGTGAAGATGACTGAAGTGGATTCCTATTCACAGGGATAACCTCTCCATAAGATCCCTTCTCCTATTGTCATTTGGATTATTATTCTTGAAATATGATTTATGGGTATGGATAGTCAAATAGATGACATGGATGATTTGCAACAAAGTTCTGATATAAGGAGAGAGAGTTTTCCCTTGCTCTAAACCTCGGTCGCACAGAAGCAAGTTCAAAGGTGTAACTGTAGCCTCTCAGCTGCACAGAAGTAAGGTAAAGGTTACGACTGTAGTCTCCTAACCACACAGAGGAAGGCCTATGGGTGCGATTATGCTTGCAAGAGACAAAAATGAAGTTTTGTGCATGAAATCTGATGTTCACCTAAAGGGTGTCAGTGCTATAGATGTGGAGTAGAGAACATAAAGTTCTATGAATAGGGAAGTTTGAATGTTTACTATAATATGAATATATAAAGTGAACTTGTGTTTGCAGGTGACCGGGACATGCATGTAGATGTGTCATTATGTTTGAAGTTTGTGCTACAAGAGTTTGAGATGATTTGGTTGATTGATATAGATGAACAGTGTTTGGAGTTTTGACATGATGTTTGATGTAGAGCTTTGACTTGATGCTGAGATATGTTTTGGACTATAGATCTCCCTATGATAGAAAAATTTGGATTTGACCTAATGTCTAATGATTTGATTTAACGATTAATGTTTTGCCTTGATAACAATGTCATATGGGCATAGTGACCTTCAATGACTAATATTGGTATTCAATAATGGTTTTGTATTGCCCTCCTCGTTCTTAGCACATTGGCTAAAGTATTGACAATTGTGATTCAGTATGAAACTATCTCACAATGAATGGATGGAACTTGCATGATTTATCCTTGGTATATGCATTTGCATCTAGTGACTTATATTGTGATCATGAGGATGACTTGATGAAATTTGGATTGATATTTCTTATGACAACTTGTTGGCATGATAATAGATGAAGTCATGACTTGATGAGATCTCTACCTATCACTAGGTCTAAAGAATTGATATTGTGATATTATGATGATTTTGATATTAGTTCTGATCTGACATCTAAACTTTGATAAGATGACTTAGTTGATTTGATTATATAATATTGAGAATATTGGTTTGGAAAAGTGTTATGGCTACATAGAGCATTGTATGAAGAAAGCTCCCCGATCCAGATATGTCCACATGGACAGTTATCCGGTGAAGCTGAGAAGAAGATGTGTTGGTCCAAACCTCTACTTCAGAGGTGTTCCAAGGTATGACTTTGATTTTGAATTTGGTTTTATATGCTAATTGTCTACTCTTGACAGGAAATGGGCCTATGATGATCAGAGTAAGAGGGAGATGGCTTCCGAAGCTCGAGATACTGAATCATGGCATGATGAATTGATTTCTGAAGTTGGGAAAAGAAAATCTATATTGCGAAGCAATTGAAGAAGTATTGGAAAGTGGAAATGCAAATCCTTGGACACTCCGACTGAACTTCAAGAAGTTGTGAAGAAATCTTGTTGAACTCAAGTTGGCAACTGACAGTTGATTGAAGCGTTGATGTTCCGTTTTGAACATCCGTCCATATATATATATGGTGTGCATAGAACCTGAGTCAATTCATGATTGAGCTGTTTCATACACATTGAGTTTCCACCAAGCACCGTTTGAGACACTTGCATGGGACGATCAACCTGTGATATGTGACTACTTGGGTGTACTGATGACTAGATCGTTATTGATGAGATGAGCACATTTGGATGCTGCCTTAGTATGAGATCTGCCATGATATCTTGGATAAGAGGTCCATAGCACGACCAAGGTTGAGTATGATGTTGCAAGCATGAATAGTGATGAGGCAGGATGAAGAAGCTCCTTAGAGAGCTGCCTGAACAAGCTCCGGATATGACATGGATACATTGCGATGACAAAGGGTTGGATCTAATTGGTAGAGAATACCGCATATAACTAAGACTGAGTTACCTTCATGTATTGAGACAGTACTGCTGTACGAGACAAGCTTAAGCCTTTGGTTGGAACCTCCTTGAGAGGGAGGATGAATATGGTATCCTTTTGTGATATATAGATGATTGTTTATGTTCCAATATGATATTTGATTTGATGACCTGCATGAACATGAGACTGCTACTATTGAGATATGTTGATTACCAGATATGAGCACGATGATATGTTTTTCTATCTACAAAGGGCAACACTGATTGAGAACACTGAGCCAACTCTTCCTCCCTTGTTGAGCTCCCAGAGTGTGGAATTGAGATAGAGGGCTCCTGGGGTTGAGGAAACTCTGGACAATAGGGTATCACCCCTATCTGTTACCCATAGGGTTGGAGTAGTAGCTCACCCTATCTTGGTCATTGCAGAGTATACCCTAGTTGGCATCATACCCACAAGAAGAGCTTTTTAGGATTGTCCCTCCTCGTCTGGCCAACAGGTTGAGGAGGCTTGGAGGCGTGTGATCCTTACCTCTTGGTAAGTCGAGTACCTTGTCCAAACTCAGATTATGATGCAGGTGTTCTACCACATGAATCTTAGTGGTCATTGTTGGGAATATTAGTAGGATATAGGAATGGTTGAGTAGTAGCTCCCCTATATCACCTATTGCTCGATATAGGGTCGTAGTAGTAGCTCCCCCATGAGATTTTGGGTTGAGCAGTAGCTCCCCGATGTGGTTCCAGGTTGAGATGTGCTCCCTGATGATATGCTCTCCGATGATGATGTGGGTTGTAGGTTTGACTCCTTGTCGATATTCCGAGTAGTAGCCCACTGAACGATATTCTGGGTAGTAGCCCCCGCTGGTAGAGATTCCGGGTAGTAGCCCGCTGATAGAGATTTCGGGTAGTGGCCTGATGAATAGAAGGTGGTAGCTTGGGCTCCCCTTCGATGAGAAATTCTTCTTCTAGATTCGAGAATGTTCCACATATGAGCAGGGACAATCAAGAGATAAGTACGAATGAGGAATTGAGATGATCAGTGATGATACGAGATGATGAGATACTTGAGATTGGATATGATTTGATGACAAGACACACATGACATTGATGCTGGTGGAATTCTCCCTAGTTGAGAGGGAGTGTCAAATTCCACTTTGGATAGCTCCCCTGATGGAGATAATGATTGCATTGAATTCCTCTTTTCGAGAGGATCAAAATCGACCTAAAGATCACTCAAATCGGATAAGGGAATGTGTGCTTATGAAGAAAAGTCCACATGTGCATATTTGATAAGGTTGGCCCTAAAGCCCTTGAAAGCTTATAAATACAAGTGACCTCTACCTCATTTGGACACAATGATGAGACACTCTTCTCTCTTGTTTTTGGCTCACACAAGTCTGAGGCTTGTCCGCCGAGGGTTGGGTTCACTCTGAGGTGAAATTTCAGGGTCCGAGGCTCACATCTCTGATTTAGGGTTTTGGGCCCCAGTGGCAGACACAAAACATGAAGGATTCAACTATAGTCGCACACACAAAAGCTCATTTGTGCCACTGAAGCCTTCCAGTCACACAGACAACCCTTCGTCCATGCGATCGAGGGTTTAAGGTTTCTGCATTCCAGCTCTGACCCTAGTCGCTCACATGCCACGCTTGAGGGAGTGTCTGGGAAAACTATAGTCGCTTGCATGTCATCTCCTTCGTGCGACTAGGACCTTAAAGATCAAATCTCAGGCTTCCAAAGATTTTGCTCAGTGACCGTAGGGTTTGGCAATTGACTGCAGACAATGACAATTCATTACAGTTTCTAGAATCAGAGTTTTATGCATATATATTGTTGGGTTCATTTCATGGATGTTGTAGTTGTTTTGCTGGTTAGTTGCATAGATGAAGATATGGATCATTGTACTCTCTTTTGCTGAATTATTTGATGACAATCTAAGAAGAAGAATTTGCAAGGGTTTTCCCCATATTGGGTTTTGCCCTGATCTCTGACCAATCCTGGTGTCTCTATGTGTGAATTCTTTTCTTCTATTGTTCCTTTTATGTTCTGTTGCATTGATGATGATGATATTTTTTTTTCTACATAGTTGCAGATATTGATGATTAATGATGTAGATATGAACAATGTTGTGATGTTATGGGGTGAACTTAATGTGTTAATGAAGAAATGCAATTATCAAAGAAAAGAACAATATAGCCCTAAGAAAATTAACACCACATCAACATTCGAATCCTCTCTAGGAGTGAGAGCATTGATGCCATGTCCATTTGAAGATGCAATTATTGGTGCCTCCACATCAAACAAAGTCATATGAGACATGGCATTCAATGTCATATCCAAGTCAGACAACTCTGGCTCCACATCCCATAGTTTGGTGGGCCCAAATTTGTATTCGTCACTTTTGTGGGACAAAAGGCAGAGGTTCGAATGAACATAAACTAGTTCCTCAACCTTTTTGGAGCTCAATCTGTTTCACTTCGCTGAATGGATGAAGCCATTTTACTCCAATTCCTCTTTGCTGAAGATGAACTAGCAACCTGTGACAAGATCCTGATGGCCAATTTTTGGATATGTGGAATTTCCCCACCATAGTAGTTCCACCAATTAATTGGACTTAATATGGTCTCGTCTCGCATAGAATCAAAATCTGCACCCAAACCCTCTGATCCCACAAAATGAGCAAACTTTGAACGAATCTCAATCCCAATATTAGGACCTACAAATAGCTTTCTAAAAACTTTCTTAAATCCTTGTGAGACTTCTGGGTCTTTATTTAATGCGGTTCTTTCTGGATTACTTAACAACTCTGCGAAATAATTTTTTTGATTCATTGCATAAGCCAAAAGGTGCAATGGGGTGGTAATCTTGTTCTACCTTTTGGTCAATATATAATTTACTTCTTTGTAAATGACTTCATTTGGGTCCTTCTCCTTGGCATTTATAACAACCCTTATCTTCTCTATCATGGAGTCAATGCTCTCATACACCTCTACCAAATTAGGCATATATGTGTCAAACATGTGTAACAAATCCACAATTGTCTTAGTAAATGCTAAGAGGTTCTCCACCCTATCCCACCATTCATCATCAACAACCAACCTTTTCACTGTTTGTTCTCTTTCAGTTTGGGATTGCCTCCACTGATTCCAAAGAGAATTTCATATCATTGATTGTAATGCGTCTTTCACCTTCATAAGCCTTGTTAAGAGTCAAGACTATGATGTGAAAAGCAAAACGAGTCTCGACAACTTGCAAGTGCCAATGTTTCAATAAATTAAAAATCATAATTGATTGAATAGCTATTATGATTCACGAATCATGACTTATTTGAGAATCCAATTTACATATTTGAATTTAGAGTTATAGAAATTAGAATTTATGAAATAAACTTTAAAGTTAAGGTATCTTAAGGAGCTCCAACTTCACAAATTTCTTGTAGATGCCTTGGGACATGTGGTGATTTGTGATAAAGGTTTGAATTTCTTTTATCTCTTCAAAAATAAGTCTAATCCGCTCAATTTGAGTCCCCGTCTTACTCAACATAAGGTTCGATGAGTCTACAACAGAAGGGGTCCAAAATATGCATTAATGTTTGCCTTCAATAATTAGGCATACTACTCTACACACTATCGCATTGTGAGTTGTTAAATGGACAACATTTTCTGGGTCCACCAATTCAATTGCTTCAATCAAGATGTCAACAATGAATTGGGAATCTTTCAGCTACCTCTCACAATCCACTGCCTTCAAAAACATTGCCCCCTTTGGGCTCTGAACAATCACATTGATCAAAGGCCTATTCCTTTGATCTTTCCATCCGTCAGAAATGATGGACAACCCTGAAATGTGCCATGAATTACGAATGGGGTTTAATTTACCCTCTAAGTCTAACTTCTTTGCAGTCAACAATGTAGTGCGAACCTTGTCTCATCTAGTGCTCTTGTACCATTTCGAGGCTTCATTCACTACTTTGATCATCTTTTCCCAGTAAGGAGATCACACAAGGTTAAAGGGAAGACAATTTGCATAAATGCATTGTGTTAATTTTTTCACAATGTTCTACGTTGTAACAATCACTTAAACAATTTCTTTTTTAGTAGCAAACTCTTTTCCAATTTATTTTCAATTACCCAATAACAGTGAGCAATTGTAGATAGAACAATAAACAATATGCACAATAGAAAACAACCAATATCAATGAGACACAGAGATTTAGGTCAAAGACCATGAAAAAAACCCCACAAGAGGGAAACACAACTAGATTCTTCTTCTATTAAATATTCATCAAATGTTTAGCAGAGATACATAGTCCAAGTACATCCAACAATATGTCAAAGGTCAAAGCCTTGACTATCCAAGACAACAATCCAATATCCAATCAATGATATGAGCATAAAAGTCAAATCTGGTCAAAGTACCAGTCCTACAATTTTTCAACTCCGTCAAAATGTAGTCAACAATAGTCAATGCAACCCTAACCAGTGAAAGTCAACGGTCATATTTGGTCAGAAAAATTTGGTCAAAGTAGCAATAAATGTTGAAATATGTAACTAGGTTCGGTCTTCATAATGACATGTAATCATGATTTTATGTATTTAATGAAAAAAGAAAAATACATTTATTATTAGTATTCTTGAGGCATGGGTTTCATGCTTAAGGGAGATTTATTTTTAGGTCAAGCACTCATTGAGTGCTTCTAGGGCTTTTCGTTGAGTCTACAAGCCAATTGAGTCATTGTCATGTATGAAAGACCCTTTTAGGCATGTTACATATTGTAAAGAAAAATTATTTGAGTGAAAAGAAAGTCAAAAGACCCTCCAAGACCTTGTCATGGTGCAAAGATCAAGTCGGCCTACATGAAGGGACAAGTCACCCTAAAGATAGCAATTCGTACCCCTCAAGAGCCTATAAATAAGAAGAAACTCGACCTCATTTAGACAGACACTCAAGCAAGTTCGATCTCCACAAGATAGAAGCTGGAAAAGGACGAAAAAGGAGAAGAGAAAGATCGAAGTTTTAGGCCTCTCTCTCTCTCTCTCGTGTTAGACTTTTTACAGTTATTGGGAAAGATGAAATTCTGAAGCTGCATCGGAGCTGTGAAGCTGCATCAAAGTTGTGAAGTTGTAGCTAAGTCGAAGTTGTGAAAGGTCGAAGCACTGAAGGTGTTGGGTCGAAGTTGTAGAAGAATTTGCCGGGGATCAAAATTGCAGAAATTGTTGGAAAGTAGGAAAGATTTGACCTGGTCATGGAAGGTCTTGGGTCAAGGGTCATAGGTCTTGGAATTCACCAATTGAAGATATATAGGAAGAGAATAAGTCTTACGGTTTTTCCTCTAAGTTGGAGAGGTTTTGGCCCTAGATGATCACCTATATCTTGTGTCCTCTTGTCTCATTGTTCTTCATTGTTTGGTAGTTGTTTGATCAGAAGAACACTAATTATAATCAAGTGAAAGAAGAAGATAATAAAGTTAAGTAAAAATACATCACAAATAGTTATCAAAGTAAGAGAAATCGCCTATCTTGCTGCCTCTAGATTTCTCAACATGGTATCAGAGCTAAGGTGACTACATCAAGGAAGGGTAGCTTAAAGAAGGATACTCAAGGGCCAAAGCACAAGAAGATCATTCAACATCAAGGACATCGAATCATCAAGAAAGGATTTATAAGGGCCGAACAAACTAAGAAGCATTAAGAAGGACTACTCAAAGCAACAACAAGGAGAAGACCGCAAAACCCTAGCTCACTCAAAGATAGGACTCTTCAACTGAAGCATTCTTGGGAAGCTTACAATCTCCATCATAAGGAAAAGAAGACCTCAACGACCCTACATCAACTCAAAGAAGGATTACACATTGAAGCATCTTGAAGTATCCAATTCAAGGAAGGAGAAGAAGGCGTTGTCATCATCATCAGAAATTCAAGGTGATCTCCCTCTCTTTGAGTTAGGGATCACTTTTGAAGGAAGAATTCTTCATCAAGAAGACATCTTCTATTATCAACATCATCATCAAAAATGAAGAAGGCATCAAGCTAAAGATATTGTCATCAAGGAGTATCTTCACTAGTAAGTATCTTTATATCCATGACTAAATCTATCAAAATGACTTCATTTTGCAAGGAGAACAACAAATTGGTTGGGTCAACAAACTATCCTGCATTGAAAGAGAGGACATATTTGATCCTCATAGAAATTGAAGTCATTGGTCATGTTAAGGGTTTAATTGTTGAACCACCAAAAGAAGAAGCTCAATCTCTACAAGATGAAAATATCAAGGGAAGAAGGAATAGCCTCATACTTCATGAGTGTGTTAGAAATACGAGACCAACTGAAAGAGTAAGGGGAAATCATGTCAGATAAAGAAGTGATCACCGTGGTACTCAATGCACTACCTGATGAATGTGGCAACTTAGTATCAAGCTTTTTTGGAAAGAAGGAAGCCACCTCATTCAGTGAACTCTGATCATTGTATAAAATTGAAGAAACCAGGTTAAAAGCAAAGAGTGATGTGGGACCAGGTGAACAAGTTCAAGCATTTGCTGCCATGACTAAGAGAAAAGGAAGATTTGGAAAATTTGGTCCTTAGAAAAAGAAGAAGAAGGATATGTTGAAGATCCAATGATAAGGCTGTCAGGAATATGGGCATCACAAGAAAGATTGTTTGAAATTCAAGAAGGACAATAAAAGGAAAGAAATAAATGAGGCTCATATCACTGAAGAAGTAGAACCTAATGAGAAGAAATCCAAAGGGATAGATCTTGACTATTATGGTTTCTCCAATTCATAGCAAGAGAAGTGGGAGGTGAAAATACCTCCACCATGGTAGTTAAGATGAGAAGCATTTTGACGAGATACATCTTAGTAGAAAATGGAATCATGTTAGAAGCATACGATTAAAGAAAGAGCTCGAGACATCCTTGTAAACACTTGAAAGATAGCTGAAGTAAAAGTCTACATGGTTGTAGCAGTCATCATAGAAGGAAGTAGCTCTTGGTAACCTCATTGAAAGCATAAGTAGTGCTTATGGTTAGAAGAAAGTCATCTAGTGTAAATCTTATCATACATCATTAGGAAGAAGCATTTGTAGGATGAGGATAATCAAGATCCTCTGTTGGAATCTTCATTCGAAGGTTCACCTCTTGGAAAAAGCAAGTGCCTCGCTGAGAATTCCACCTTGTATGGGATTCATTGTTTGGAAGAATTATGGTATATGACAAAGGAATGCAACATGTCAAGATGGTTGAAATACTCTTGATCAAGGAAAGGAAGTTGCTGAAGGAAGCCTAGGTGACCAAAAGAAGGAAAGAGGTATGTATGCATGTATTTACTCGAGTCATGTCGCCAATGGTTGCATGGGTAAATGTTTTATCTCATGAGCCCGATCAAAGAAAAAGGATCTCCTCCTTTGGAAAGATGCATGAGGGCATGGTTCACATATTGACTAGATGAGATCAACATAATGTCCTCATATGGAATATGAGGTGGTTGATGAAGATGAAGGAACTATGAATGAAAGTTCTTGGGGAGCAATATGTGAAGAAAGACAAAAGAGATGGTGAAAGATGCAACTATGAGCACGCAGAAAAGGAAATCAACATCTTATAGCTAGGAGAATTGACCATGACATCTTTATGGAAAAGGTCAAAAGACTTTGATGAAGTTTGGAAAGAAAGGAGACCCTTGACATTGAATATCTTGGAGATGTGTCAATATGTATGCAGGATGTTGATGTTGCTACAAGCAAATGTCATGAAGGGCCATCAAAAAAGGTAACTATGATTTGATGTTCATTTTTTATTTTTAAACAACATCTGGATGGGTTAATGCCGGGCTACCGGAAAAAGGGTTGTAGATGTCACCTACAACTAGCACTCATATGGTGGGATAAAGGATCTTAAAAGAAACATGATGTGGAAAAGGTAGTTGTATGAAGGAAATCCAGATGTGGACTAGAAGATCACTTTCCAATGAAGAAAAGGATGACATGATTGACATTGCTCGCGAAGGAAAGTGATCGATGGACGATGACCTACAAAGAAAAGATGAAGACTCCATAATAATGAAGAAGAAATTCATGACATTGAAAGGAGGAGCCCTACAAGCAACTATAGGTTCCATGAGCTCCACCAAAGAATATATGGCTACTACTAGAAACAAGTCCCTGGTTAAGAGGAAGCTTGGAAGCAAGTCCCTGGTTAAGAGGGAGCTTGGACAAGACCTGGGATGAGAGGGAACTTAGGAATGAATATATCCTCCATAGTTGAGAGGGGGAGATAGGCACATCATTCTTGTCTTCACTTTGGGAAGAAACAATGGAGGATTGGGTAAGCATCTGGCATTCAATACTCTTTGAGGATGTGGTAGGGCATCCAAGATAAGAGTAGTCATAGAGGACCGATATTTTTTGAGGATTGGGAATCCAAGATAAGAATAGGATTGGAAGGACATACCTTGTGAACACCCAGGTGGGGTATGTTCTTTGAGAGATGATGATGATGGTGTCTATAAATCATTGGTCTTGCCAGCGTTGTGCTCTAAACTTGTGGAGAGATAGACCTGTTAGTCAAGGCCTTGCTATGTGACAATGCTGGATGATATGACGCTAAATTGATGGGTTACCAATCTGACTCTTCTTATGAGAATTCTTCAGATTGTGAATGTCCAACTACCTTGTATGGATTATGAATACCTCCCTAGTTAAGAGGGAGTGTTGAAATATGTAACTAGGTTCGGTCTTCATAATGACATATGTAATCATGATTTTAGGTATTTAATGAAAAGAGAAAAATAAATTTATTATTGTTATTGTTGAGGCATGGGTTTCATGCTCAAGGGAGATTTATTTTTAGGTCAAGCACCCATTGAGTGCTTCTAGGGCTTGTCTGTAATGTCCCTTAATAAAATATAATAATAAATAAAAACAATAATAAAATAATAATAATAAAACAATAAATAAATAATAATAATGAATAAATATATAATTAATAATAAAATAATAAATTAATTACATGCTCTAAATAAATATAAATAAGAATAAACAAAAAATAGTAAAAATTAGTAAAGCTATCAAAAAGTAAAAACAATAAAACAAGAAAAATAGTAAAAATCAGTAAAACTATCAAAAAGTAAAAACAAAAGAATAAAACAAAAACGCAGTAAAGTTGCATGTTGACACATGGAGTGTGTGCATGTGGTTCCCTTTCTAATGTTTGCTCTATTTAATAGATGGTGAGGAAGATAAGAGGCATTCCACATTCCATGATTCCATCATCCATTCGCTTGGGAGAATAGTGTTGTGAGACAAAGGATACCTTAGCAGTAGTACGTTGATTCAGGGGTCGGGGGTTGGCCAGTTGTAGCAAGATTTTGTGCAACTGAGCCTACGGTTGGGTGGAGAGTCATCCCCAAGACTTTGTTGTAGGTAGCATAATTCAACTAGTGTTCCACAGGTAAGCTGTCTCTCTACTCATATATTTTTGAAATTGATGTTAACTAGTTGATAAATTGCTTGTTGATTATAAATCGCTTAATTAAATCTAATTAATCATGTGTTGTTATTTCGGGGCTGTTACATATGGTATCAAAGCTTAGGCTCAACCCTTAGGGCCTATGGGCATTTTAATGTAGAAAAAAAATGATCTAATATCTAAATTTTATATTTTGTATTCAATCTAACTCTTGAAACCTATAAGCCCTTGTATAATTATATGTTATTTATATTTGTATTTAAGTTGCAAATTACTTTAAGTTTATTATCGTTGAATATAATTACTAGCCGCGCCAGCCATTTATTACAAATAAACTCCCAGTAACGCCATATCCTGCCCTCGTATCCCCAAAATATCTCGAATGATGGTGTGTGAATGCACGGGTTAACTGCGGTTACGGAGAGTTGACTCGATGACCAATTTTCTTGGAGGATTTACCAATATATTTTGTAGAGGCAGGGGAATGGACAAGCATTTTCTCAAGAGAAAGCAAGTTGGTTGTGATAACCTAAGCTTTTATGCAAGTTTTTATGTAATCCACATGGGATTTTGGGATTGAGTAATTGAATTGGGTATTGATGATGACGAGAAATGCAACGCATGAAAGGATTTCAAGGATTTGGGCAATGAAATAATGAGAATTCATCTCTACCCACATGACAAAGCCCTGCTGAAATCAATAATTTTGCATGAATTCAGTGCTAGGCTTTTTATTCTTTTGTTTTTACTTTTTGATAGTTTTACTGATTTTTACTATTTTTCTTGTTTTATTTCTTTTGTTTTTACT
>APFE030350089.1:302583-324183 GCA_000404065.3 Pinus taeda
TTGTCATTGAGTCTACAAGTCAATTGAGTCATTGTCATGTATGAAAGACCCTTTTGGGCATGTTACATATTGTAAAGAAAATTTGTTTGAGTCAAAAGAAAGTCAAAAGACTCTCCAAGAACTCATTATGGTGCAAAGATCAAGTCGGCCTACATGAAGAGACAAGTCAGCCTAAAGATAGCAATTTGTACCCCTCAAGAGCCTATAAATAAGAAGGAACTTGGCCTCATTTAGACACACAATCAAGCAAGTTCGATCTCCACAAGATAGAAGCTGGAAAAGGACGAAAAAGGAGAAGAAGAGAAATATCGAAGTTTTGGGCCATTCTCTCTCTCTCTCTCTCTCGTGTTAGGTTTACAGTTATTGGGTAAGACAAAATTTTGAAGCTGCATCGAAGCTGTGAAGGTGCATTGATGTTGTGAAGTTGCATTGAAGCTACATCAAAACTATGAAGTTGCAACTAGGTCGAAGCTGTGAAAGGTCGAAGCATTGAAGTTGTTGGGTCGAAGCTGCAAAAGAATTTGCTGGTCAAAGTTGTTGAAGAATTTGTTCGGGATCAAAATTGTAGAGGTTGCTGGAAAGAAAGAAAGATTTGACTTGGTCATGGAGGGTCTTGGTCAAGGGTCATAGGTCTTGGAATTTGTCAATTGAATATCCATAGGAAGAGAAGAATTCTTTTGGGTTTTCCTCTTAGTTGGAGAGGTTTTGGCCATGGCTGATCGCGTATATCTTGTGTCCTCTTGTCTCATTGTTCTTCATTGTTTGGTAGTTGTTTGATGATAAGAACACTACTTATAATCAAGTGAAAGAAGAAGCTAATGAAGTTAAGTAAAAATACATCACAAACAATTATAAAAGTAAGAGAAATAACCTATCTTGCTGCCCCTAGATTTATCAACAATAAATTCAGCCTCTCTTGCTTAGTCAAACCCAGTCAAAACAATCCTCAACCCTGCCTCCAAATTCGGTCAATTCACAAAGTCAACCTGCGATAACCCTAACTTCAGATTTGGAGTCAAAGGTG
Organism: Pinus taeda; assembly: GCA_000404065.3. Classification (NCBI taxonomy): domain Eukaryota; kingdom Viridiplantae; phylum Streptophyta; class Pinopsida; order Pinales; family Pinaceae; genus Pinus; species Pinus taeda. Next base: position 303,608 of record APFE030350089.1, read on the forward strand.
GTCAACGTGCCTAGGAAAATTCGGTCAATATCCCAGTCGATGCGGCCTTCCAAGACAGATCATATTTTGGTCAAACCAAGTCAAAGTATCCCCAATTCAACGCTGGTCAAAGGAGGCCAAAAATCAGAAAGTCAACGCAGTCAACAAAAGTCTCCTCTCTCTCCTTCGTACGTGTGAAATCGGCCCTGCAATTTCAGAAGTGATCGAATGAAATGAAGAAGATTTGATGTGTGATGAGATTCCTCCGAGTGATGTCAAGTTAGGTCTATTGATATGTGATCTTGGGTGTCAAATTTCTCTCTCTAGGCTGACCTGTACTTTTTAATTTGACTTGGACTAACATTAAAAATGATATTTTTCCTTGTGCAAATTTAATATTTTCCAAGTGCAAGAGGGGTCTTCTTAGGGTTTAGTGGGCTTCTCCAATGGGGAAATTGCTCCCTCAGTTGCCAATTTTCAACACTCCCTCTTAGCTAGGGATGAATTTCCAACTGCATCATAATTCTCATCTTGGATGTACATGTCTCAACATAGGGCAACCCATCTCGTCTCATCTCTACTCATCTGCTGAACAATGATGTCTTGATCTAAAGAAGAATCATCATAGGGGAGATCAATCTCCAACCCTATGTCCAATGACAATAGGGGAGATGCCACTTACCATGAGAGGGAAGGATCAGACACATCTTATTTTCCGTTGATATTCCCACTTTGATCCTCAAGAATCATGTGGTAGAACACCTGCATCCAAACGACAGATACAATATGCCATAAATGGCAAGGATCAAACATGTCTCAAATCTCCTCACCCATTGGCCAAATGGGTGGAAATCCTGACAAGCCTAGCTTTTGGGTAGGATACATACTGGGGTATACTTAGTCAAGTCTCTGACTTGACAGTGGGCAATAGATACAACTTGCCATAAGTGGCAAGGATCAGACATGCCTTGGGAACATATACAACTTGCCACAATTGGTAAGGATCAAAGATCCCTCCAATGACAATAGGGGAGTAGGGGACAGATACAACTTGCCACAAGTGGCAAGGATCAGACACACCCTAGAACCTTCAACCCTAGAAGCTCCCCAACTCCATCCCCCCCCCAAAAAAAATTAATGGAAGTCAAAAGACAAGGGGGAAGAACATAGCTCAGCGTTCTCGATCAGCCGTGGCCCCTTCCTGGAAGGGTCACGTCCACCAATCCAAATTGCTCTTTGAAGACCAAGAACTTCCCTTTCGGCAAAGGCTTGGTAAGAATGTCTACTATCTGCTCATTTGTCGAGATGCGATGGAGTCTTACTGCTCCTCGCTGCACCATATCTCGGATATAGTGATATCTGATGTCAATGTGCTTGGACCTGTAGTGGAACACAAGATTCTCTGAAAGTTGGATCACACTCTTGTTGTCACAGCATATCACAGTCATATCCAGCACCTACTCAAACAACTCTCCAAAGAGCTTCCTCAACCATATTGCCTCACACTTAGCCATGCTAGCAACAATGTACTCAGCCTCAGCCATGCTAAGGGAAACTACTTCTGCTTCCTGCTCATCCAAGATATCATGGCAGACCCCAAGCTAAAGGAACACCTGTATGTGCTCTTCCTGTCAACAACATTTCCAACCCAATCAACATCGGTGTATCGACGAAGTCTCACGTCTCCGGTAGTGTTTAGTCCATGATTAATAGTCCCCTGTAGGTATCTCAGCACATGTTTAGCAACAACCCAGTGTGCTTGTAGTGGCTCCACCATAAATTGACTCAGACCATAAATTGACTCAGAGTGTTGACAGAAAAACATATGTTTGGTCTAGTGTTCACTAAGAACATTAGTGCCCCAATTAGCTGCTGATACTTAGAAGGATTTGCCAAATCAGTTCTCGCAGCTTCACCAGATAACTTCTTAAAATTCATCTCCATAGGTGTGGCCATGGACTTGCATTCCACCATTCCAAATCTTTGCAACAACTTGATAACATATTACCCTCGAGAAAGGAAAATCTCACCAGGTCTTTGCCACACTTTTAAGCCCAGGAAGTAGTGCATGAAACCAAGGTCTTTCATTTCAAACTCAAAGGCCAAATCCCTCTTACATTGGAGGATAAGAGGTTCTCCACTTGTCAAGAATAAACCATCAACATATAATGCCAAAATCAAAGGAAGACAAATTTGAAGTAGAGATTCAGATCAACATTGCGTCTAGTAAATCCAAGCTTCATTAGATAGCTATTAATGTGGGCATACTAAGCCCTAGGAGATTGCTTCAATCCATAAAGAGCTTTCTTCAACATGCACACATGAGTCTTCCTGTCATGCTCCCCAAAGACTTGTGGTTGCTCCAAGTATACTTCTCCCTTGAGAATGCCATGTAGAAATGCGGTCTTCACATCCATCTGATGAAGTGTCCATCCTTGGCTAGCAGCAAGAGCAACGATAGATCAGATGGTAGTGTATCAGGAAATAGGTGAAAAAATCTCATCATAGTCTTCTCCCTCTTTCTGGGAGAAACCTCTAGCCACAAGTTTCGCTTTGTACTTCTCAATACTTCCATTCACACCATGCTTAATTTTGTATTTCCATTTAGAAGTCATAACACTTCCCTTTGGGTCTCAGAACCACTTCCCACGCATCATTCTTCATGATGGACTCATATTCTTTTGCCATAACATCCTTCCGCACTTGCTCTTTCATTACTTCCTCAAAAGTGCATGGTTCAACCTATATAATGTTGCTCATAGCTACAACATATCCCTGATATGAACATGGCGTTTTGTTTTCTGTGAATGTTCCTCTTGCGATAGCATGTCTCTCAGCACTCTGTAAGGTGTCACAAAGCCATAATGGTCTCTTTCTTGTAGAGGGAGGATCACACGGAGGGGGATCCAAGGGGTCCATGGGTTATGTTGTTTCCGCTTTACACACACATCTAAGCTAGTGAGAAAAGCACTTAACCCCACAAGGTGTGGTTGGTGGCAAAATCAAGAGATAGGGCTGTCACCTATTCCCAACTCTCTTCATTTAACCTCTCTCCAATGCAAGCTAAGGGGGGTGGTCCCTAAATGAAAAGCTAAGTCAAAAAGTGATGTGAGGTTTCTAGGAGATGTTAAGGTCAATGGGATTACTTTGAGATTATGAGCAAGTTTCAACAAATATGATGAACAATATGAAATGAAATATATTTCAATAACCATCAACACATAAATCAAAGATAAGCATATAAAACCAGTGCCTTTAATATTGTTTTAAATTAAATAACACTTGCTTTAAAAAATGAAATGTTTCAAAGTGAAACACAAGTAACCCTGTCAATCAAATACATGTTATAAAATATGATATCACTTGCAAGATATAAAATTGCTCTCAAAGAGATGCTTTCAAAGTATAACCATTCACGATTCTAAGCATGTAAAGAAGCAGTATAAAATAACTTGCAAAATGAAAATAAACTAAAACTTCACTTGCAAAATGAAAGATATGGTACTTGCCCAAATGGGATATTACAAAATAACCAATTCAAAATATTTTCGTCATGACAAGTATATAAATAAATTGCAAGCTTGAGAAGTAAAGTGAATTAAGATGAAATGCACTTAAATAAGGTTAGATGCAATTATCTTGGTTAATTTTTAAACTAAATACCTACTCTAAGTGAGAGATCTTCCTCTTGAACTCTTGCCAAAGGGTAAAAATTGGGGTGACTGTAAGAAAGAGGGGATGAGGACACGATGGTGTCGTTAACGATACCCTTCCCCTCAGTCTTACGAGCCAGCGTGTGCATTTGTTCCTACAAGGGGACAAATTACCTTCATAACTGCAAGGTCACACACTCTTTACCTTACTTCGCACCAGTTGGAAGAATTTTCCAAGAAAGTATTTTCCCTATGATGTCTATTAACCAAGCTTATGCTTGGAGGTTAATTGAGTTAAAATGTAAACTATGCTAAAATGCTTAAATGTAATGCAAATAAGTTTGCCCAAAGAGATTTGCAATGCTTCAAAATAATGGAAATGAAATAATGCTCAAAGTAAATTGCAAATGTAACTTCAATTGGAAAAAGGAAATTAGCTTGTAAGTGAATTAAAGTGATGCAAGTAAGTTTGTTTTGCAATGGAAATGCTCACAATGATATAACTTGAAAAATTTCTCTCAAATTTGTACAAGACATGTAAACACAAGCTTCATAAATGAATGGAATTGTAAATTTGTTTCAAGTAAATGCCACAAACCATAAACTTATAGCAATTGAAAATGAGATGAAGTTAAAAAATAAATGCTTGCTTGTAAAGTGTGCTTTGAAAATAAATGAGCAAAACCACAAATGAGCCTATAGTGAGACAAATTGTAAAGAGAGCAAATGTTAGACAACTAAATTAAACTTGCTACACAAATTGAAATACTTACATGTAAGAAATGAGTTGCTTTAAAGCAAAATATCAACTTGTACTTCAAAGCAAAAAAAATGAAAGGCAAAACATCAAATGAAACTTGTAGCAAAATTTAACTTAGAAATTGAAATGTGATGGTGAGGTTGTGTTAATTTTAGAGCATGCAAAATGAATTAAAAAGGAAAGTTATAAAAAATGAGATGCCAAAATTAATCCACCCACACAAAATCCTCTTAAATGAGGAGAAAGGATGCCTTGGGTAAACCCAAGCTCCCACAAGGAAAAAAATATCCTTTATTAAGATATTAAAATGGTGTAAAAGCATCTTAAAGGGCTGCCCAAAAGATAAAGGGGATTTGTACAAGATGACAGCTAGAAAAAGCTAGAATATCTCTCCAAACTATAGCAACCTCAAAGGGTAATGAAGTTCTTCTAAAATCAGAAAATTACAAAATCCTAAAGGCCCATGGCCTAGCTTTCTTTGCAGCTCCTTCTAGTGTCCACAACCTCCTTATAATAGATCTTGGGTGCTTGAAAAGTCCTACAAAAAAGATAGTTAGAGTTTTCAATGGTCTTTTCTTAAGGAACTTGTCAAAACTCCAACTATGCGCTGCAAAACCAAAACAAAATTAGTGTAGAAAGCATATAAAATGAACAAGTATGATACAAAATAGTGTACAAAACCAAATCAAGTGATGGGAGTGAACCCCATCACTCGCTTAGCTTAGTCAATGCTCTTAAATAGCTAAATAAATCAATGAAAACGTAATTTTTTAAAAGAGATTTAAATTTAGAAGTATTTGCCTGTACACAAGCTATGTCAAAGATGTTGATTTGGGGTAGCATCGGATGTGCTCTAGCCACGAAAATTGGTGGAGAGGTTAAGACACATGAGATGTCCAATACGCAGAAAGAGTTGGGGAAAATTCTAAACAGTTTGGGAGATATTAAAATAATTAATATTTTAATGGAGTCCCTAAGTCTAAACTTAGGGAAAATAAAATATTAATGTGAATTAATATAAAAATGTGTTAGAATGGCCCAAAAGTCATGGATCAAGCCAGATCTAATCTTAGCCGTTGATTAGGGACTTAATCTTGGACGTTGATTTGTCAACGAGAAAAGTATAAGAGGAGGCTTGAAAGTCACTTGGAGAATACACCAAGAGATCAAGATTTCGATTTTCTGGCGCTGGGTTTGCTGAGAAAGTTGAGAGAGTGATCAGAGTTGCAGCTAAGGGGCAGTGAATACAGAAGTAGAGACGCAGAGATAGTGCCACGAGGATCAGCGCAGCAGCCAGGAAAGCTGACGCAAAGGGCAGAAGCCGGAACTGTCGGGAAATGTCGGGAAAGCTAACGCAGAGGGCAGAAGCCGGAACTGCCGGAACAACTGGGAAAGCTGACGCAGAGGGCAGAAGCCGGAACAACCAGGAAAGATAACGCAGAGGGCAGAAGCCGGAACAACTAGGAAAGCTGACGCAGAGGGCAAAAATCGGAACTGTCAAGAACAACCGGAACTGCCGTAACAGCCGAGAAATCTGACGCACAGGGCAGAAGCCGGAACTGCCGGGAACAACCGGAACTGCCAGGAACAACCGGAACTGCCGGGAATAACCGGAACTGCCGGGAACAACTGGAACTGCCGCGAAAGCTGACGCAGAGGGCAGAAGCCGGAATTGCTGGGAACAACTGGAACTGTCGGGAAGGCTGACGTAGAGGGCAGAAGAGGCTGATGCAGTCCCTAGAGGCTGACGTTGGGGTTTTTTGTGGGGAAGATTGGACTTGAAGAGCTGCTAGAGTGTTTATCCGGGGTTTCAGCCGGAACATCTATCTCAGATTGAGAGGTGCTGCTGCCGAGATTTTTCTCTGTTGGGTGAGCCGGATTTGGCACCCAGATTGTATTATGAAACTGCTTAATAAACCAAACCCTCAAATAGTTGCACTGATTTTTCCGCATTGGGTTTTTCCGGGGACATTAGTCCAAAAATAATGGTGTCATTTGTGTGCTTGTTTCTGTTTCCTTCAGTTGATGATTTGTAATGTGTTGAGCATGTACTTGTGTTTATTTTCAGTATTTACTTTGTAAATAACTTGTTAATTAATCAGAGCAAGTAGGAAGGAATAAATCAGAAAGTACATGAAGGGTTTCTAACAGTTAGACTTAGAAATTCCAACATGGTATCAGAGCGTGGTTGTAGATCACAAGAGAACTGAGGACATCAGTAGAGCAGAACAGCTGCAGTAGAAAATAGCTGTCCCGAGTGATAGAAGCTGTTCCTAGCAGCAAAGCGGCAAGGGAGGGGTGATGCAGTGCCTGCGTCATCAAGTTCGAGCCAAGAAGAGGTTGCGCAGAGGCTGAGATAGACAAAGACAGGCTCACACAGAGGCCAAGAGGGTTGACGCAGTTGGTTGAGGAAGCTAGTTTGCCGGTGTTGGGAGTTTTCAGCTTCACTGGTGCCTCTAGCCTGACAGAGATGTCGGAGTTGGGAGATCATTTACTTACTTCTCAGTAATTGAGTTGCAGTGCTGAAGGTAGCAGTGGCAGTGCTATGGGCAACACGATGCAACAGGATGAGAGGGAGCTGCGGTACGGATGCAACAGTGGCAATGGCAGGGCCATGGGTAGAAGTACGAGATGCGACAATGCAGATGATGGGCAACAGGCCTGGCATTGGCACAGGGACCGATGCCAGATGATTAGGGTGATACTTAGTGAGGAGTATTGCTAGAGCACAATCCTCACTAAGAGGGAGTGTTGATTTGGGGTAGCATCGGATGTGCTTTAGCCACGAAAATTGGTGGAAAGGCTAAGGCACATGAGATCTCCAATACCTAGAAAGGGTTTGGGCAGATTCTAAACAGTTTGGGAAATATTAGAATAATTAATATTTTAATGGAGTCCCTATGTCTAAATTTAGGGAAAATAAAATATTAATGTGAATTAATATAAAAATGTGTTAGAATGGTCCAAAAGTCATGGATCAAGCCAGATCTAATCTTAGTCGTTGATTAGGAACTTAATCTCGACCGTTGATTTGTCAACGAGAGAAGTATAAGAGGAGGCTTGAGGGTCACTTGGAGAATACACCAAGAGATCAAAATTTCGACTTTCTAGGGCTGGATTTGCTGAAAAATTTGAGAGATTGATTAGAGTTGCAGCTGAGGGGCAGTGAATACAGAAGCAGAGAGGCAGAGATAGTGCCGGGAGGATCAGCGCAACGGTCAGGAACGCTGACACGGAGGGCAGAAGTCGGGACTGCTGGGAAAGCTGATGCAGAGAGTAGAAGAGGCTGACGTAGTCCCTAGAGGCTGACGCTGGGGTTTTTCGTGGGGCAGATTGGAGCTGAGGAGGTGTCAGAGTGTTTATCCGGGGTTTCAGCCGGAACATCTGTCTCAGATCGAGAGGTGCTACTGTCGAGATTTTTCTCTATTGGGTGAGCTGGATTTGGCACCCAGATTGTATTCTGAAATCGCTTAATAAATCAAACCCTCAGATAGCTCCACCGTTTTTCCCGCATTGGGTTTGTTCGGGGACATTAGTCCAAAAATAACAGTGTCATTTGTGTGCTTGTTTTTGTTTCCTTCAGTTGATGATTTGTAATGTGTTGAGCATGTACTTGTGTTTATTTTCAATATTTACTTTGTAAATAACTTGTTAATTAATCAGAACAAGTAGGAAGGAATAAATCAGAAAGTATATGAAGGATTTCTAACAGTTAGACTTAGAAATTCCAACACAAGAAAATTCTTGCAAGAAACCACTTTATAAGATAAAACTATGGAAATTCAAAGAACCAATGAGAGCTCCTTGGAGAATGTGTTAAGAGTGGGTTGGTCTCTCCAAAGACTTCCCCTCACGCTTGATATTTGAATCCCAACAAGTTTTTATTCTAGAAAATTTCAATCAAACATTAGACCCATATAGATTTAGCAAATAAGCAATGATAAGAAAACTCTAGAAATTTATTGGAAAATAACTAGAGATTTTCACACCTAAAACATATTCTTAAATCAATTGCTAATGCAAGGTAGCTTTACATTAACAAATCTACAAGAGCATATGGAAATAAAATAAATCAAAACATGAGCAAAGGAAATTATACCAATAGTGAGCCAATCATCATACTCCAAAGGAACAAAAACTCATGAATGAACCCCAAAGTCTTTTATTGCATTTGAGAACAAGTGTACATAAGAGTAGAGCTTTCCCAAGCACAATAGCTCGTAATAATGATTCCAAATGAGAGCCCAATTGCTCAATTTATAGAAGAAATGAGAGAAAATCCCAATGTAAACCCCAATGCCAAGTGTAGAAACCAAATCTGAGATGTGGCACATTGTATTTCCTTAACCCATATGCAAAATTTATTTTTTCCCTTTCCTGGCTGCCATGTGTGTTGAATGGTGGGTGAAATGGGTAGCAAACTCCATGAAAATCTGAAGAAGAAAATGCCCATAACTTGTGGTATTGACACCTTTGTAAAACTCCTCTCCATCCCTGTGTTAAACTGTTGTAGAAGAGGCCAACGTTAAAGGAAATTTGTTGTGCGTTAATGCTGAGGCATGCAGTTGTGTACAAGTGCAATTGGATGTGGAATAAGTGGAGATAATACTCCACAAATATCTCATCCCAAATCTTTGATAATTTACGTATGCATTAATCCCTTATAGTGAAAGTCGAGCTGGCCAAAGGATCTACGCACCACCCAATCTGGCCCACAATTGATTTCCCCCATGTGCATTATTTCCTTGCTTATGTGGGTGCCCACTCAACCTCCACCTTTTCACTTAACTTGACTTTGACTTGGGTTTTAATTTCCAAGTCATTTCCACACTATTTGGCATGTGGGAATTTTATTTTCTCCATTTTTTTTAATGTCTGGATTATTTATTTCTCATTTTCCCACCTAACTCGAGAAAACGTGTGTTTTTTGGGGGTAAAAGTGTTTTTTCACCCTTCAAAGTGTGTCTTAGTAGAAAGTTGATGAGGAGAGGTGTAATTTTAAGCACATATACCCCATACAATTTCTCTAGACATCACTTATTACCTAAGTTGCACGAAACGGGGAAACGGGGAAGCGAAACGAAACGCGACCTCCCCAAATTTTGGAAACGGGGAAACCGAATATATATAATAATATAATAAAATATTAATATTATATATAATATATATATATAATATAGATATATTAATATAAAACATTTAAATAATTAATAATATATTGCATCAATAAGAGAATGGAGGCACTGCCTAATTTTATAACTTAGAAATGGTTTTCTAGAAGTGATTAGAAACCCTAAAAAAATAAAAATAATTAAAAAAATTTTTTTAAAAAACAAGTGTTATTTGTGGGAAACGGGCTCGTACGGCGTGACGCGTTTCCGTTTCGTTTTCGTATGGAAACGACCCCTCCCCCTGCGTTTCCTGCAACTTAGCTTATTACATTTTACATTCATAATTTATTAAAATTTCCGTCCAGCGGAAATTAAAAATAAAATAAAAAATGATCCCTAAACTAATCAAATTACACAATTTTTTTTGTGTGATCTAGTATGGAAATATACAATGACATTAGACACTAGGACTCACCCAAGGCCTCGTCATCAAGCTACACTCCGGCTTTGGGGTTATGCTTGGAGGAAAAAATTCAATTAATTATTAAATTCTCGGAAGAAAATGATAATTAACCAAGTGAAACAAAACTCCTAGAGTAAAGTCACTTGATGACAAGGTCCCAGGCCACCCAGGCCTGTTACATGACTCGACTCATCATACTAGTATCACTTTTACATCGTCCCCACACGGCTTGTGGAATTTGAGTACAACAAAAGAAGATGAGAAGAAGTAGAGTTGAAAAACTCTGATGACATAGTGAACTTTGATAATGCATGAAGTCTCTAATACATCCTTGGGCATGGAGTCTTAAAATTTTTTGGGTACACTTCAGTGGTCAACATCTGGTTCCACATGGGGATGCATGCTAGATAGGAAGTGATAATATCAAGAACTTAAAATCTACATCCACCAACAAAAGACATATATCAGTAGCGCCCGTTCAAAGTATCATCATATAAAATCAAATACATAAAATGAAGAAGTACATAAATGGAAATTTATTCTAAGAGCATAAATGAAAATTTATTCAATTTATTCTTGAAATGAAACTACTTAACAAAAATGGCAAAGCATAAAGTTAGAAATACAATATAGAGATGCCTCATGGCATCAGATATTCTCTTTGTAAAATGGCTTGAGCAATTGGCCATTGACAGGTAGCTCAAGTGATTCTCCGTCCAAGGTGCTCAAATGGTAGGAATTCTGTCCAGCTGCTTCTCTAATAATGTATGGTCCAAGCCACAAACTATCAAACTTACCATGGTTACTTGGCTTTTCATTCCTACGATCCCATAACAAAACCATATCACCATTAGAAAAATTCCTACTCCTAGATGGTTTGTCAAAATTTCTTTTAACCTTCGATTGATTTTTACAACAATTTTCAAAGGCTCTTCTTTTATGGCCAACTAGATTGCTAGGACATGGCAAATTTTGCAAATAATAAATAATATCTTTATAACATTTAAGTTGGCTTAACCTTTGAAGTTCTGATGAAGTTGATTCCAAATCATTTTGAAAAATCAATCCTAACGCCTTCTCATTCCCCTCAGTCAAGATTTTGGCCAATCCTTGGCCCTTTACTAGCCTGGTAGGTCTAATGTCCAAATTACATTCCTAAATCTTCGAGACCCACCTAGCCCTGGTTCCTAAGAAATCAATTTGAGTTAAAATGTCTTTCACCACAGAGTGGGGAACAAATGCAATTATTCTAGAATATCCCACATAAAATCTAAATTGCTTAAGGGACTTGACTAAGGCATAAGCTTGCTTTTCCATAGTGCTATACTTTAGCTCAGATACTTGAAGGGTTCTACTCATAAAAGCAATAGGCTGCTCATGCCCTTCTTTGTTCTTTTGAAGCAACACTCCAACAATAGTATCTTCAGATGCAAAAGAGAAAATCAAAAAACCCTTTGAATAATCAGGGCTCACAAGAACAGGTGCTCTAGCAATGGAATCCTTAATTTTCTGAAAACCTTTTCTTCCTTCATCCCCCTAAACAAACTTAGCATCTTTCTTTAAAAGGGTTTGAATGGGTTTAGCAATTTCAACATAATTTGGAATGAAACTTCTAAGGAAGTTGATCTTCCCAAAAAAGGATTGAAGGGACTTAACATTGTGAGGAAAAGGAATCGTTTGAATGATCTCAACTTTCTCAGGGTCCATCTTGATCCCATCATTGGAAATGATGTGACCAAGCAACTTGCCTTCAATCACTCCAAAAATAGATTTAGCAGGATTTAACGATATTCCATACTCTATACACCTATCAAAATTTTTCCTTAGATAGCTCACATGAGAAATTCCATCATTAGAAAAAACAGTTAAATCATCTTGATAAATCTCAATGATTTTCCCAATTAGACCCTTAAAAGCATAGTCCATAGCCCTTTGAAAAGTTGCTCCAACATTTGCTAGTCCAAAAGGCATCCTCAAATATTTAAAAGTACCCCATGGTGTGGTGAATGTTGTCTTATGTCTATCTTCCTTTTTCACCATGACTTGGTTATAACCCGAAAACCCATCTAATAAATACGTCATTCCAAATCTTGTTGCCCTTTGTAATAAAGTTTCCATGTTAGGTAAAGGATAATTGTCCTTTTTACAAGCTAAATTAAGATTTCAAAAATCCACACATAGCCTGATTGTGTTGGAAATACTAAGAGGGGGGGTGAATCAATATTTCTTTTCAATTGTTATTTTTACCAGCTAGATCACTTATTATTAGAACACAAAATGAACAATAACAATAAATACTATTATTAATCAGGAATAGTGAGGACTTCAATCCTGTTCTTTACAATAAGTGCAATATAGTGTAGGGCTTCAACCCTAGATGAAGACACCGATCTCTAATCTACCAGGCTCCAACTTGTACTTTTCTAAGCACTGACTTGGACTTCACGAGGCTCCAACCTCTAGGGCTCCAACCCTATCTTCCAAGGCTCCAAGCTTGTCATTGTGAGGCACCAACCTCTAGGGCTCCAACCCTATCTCTAGTACAGGCTCCAACTTGGTCTCTTGAGGACTCCTATCCTCTAGGGCTCCAATCCTTTGCTTCGATTCTTCAAGATAAGATCAACGATTCTTCACGACTCCCAATATCTTCTGCAACGAGCGCTAACAATATCTTCAGCTTCAACACTGCCTTCAAACCATCTCCAAGGCACTTAGCTCATCAATAACAACTTTGTCTTCTCATGAAGGTGTCTCCATAGCTCTTCATGTTACCCAAACTATTCCTCCAAGGTTACGTCATGATGACTTCAACAATGTATCATGGTCTCCAAGGGTGTCTCAAAGATCAACTTCTACAAGTTTCTTCAGATGTCTTTAATAATGCCTCAAGGTGTCTTTAATAAGTTTCCCCAAGAATTATCCAAGGCAATGAAAGCTTTCTCCAAGGTATGTTCCAAAACTTCAAGGGATCTCCAACAATGCTTGTTGATGCCTCAAGGTGTCTTCAATCAAATCTTCGAAGGCTTTAATTATTCTTCAATAATAATTTCAAGGTTTGACTCCAAATAGTCTAGCAAGGCTCCAAGCATTTTCTTTGGTGTCTATAGATTTGCTGCACAATATCACTGATGAAGATGCTTCCAAGACACCCTTCAGTAGAACTTCAAGATACTTTCCAAGATTGACTCTAATAGAGCTTTTCAAAGCGGCCCTCAATAGACAAAGATGCTTGGTCTATATTAGCTTATAGATAAAGGTCTTTACGTCAGAGATACCAATGGACTTCTTCAAAGGATGTGGTAATACTGACTCCAAGTCTGCTCCTTATTTCTGGTCTGAAATAATATAGAACACTGTCACTATTCGAGTTGTGGAACCACCATAGATGTATACTCGAGCCTTCCATAGATGTATTACCATCGAGTTAGTTGTTCCATCTTAACACATATAACACTGTAATCAAAGGTCTGAGGTGCAATCCTTAAATTATCCAAGTTAGAAATGAAACTGTCAAGGGTTCGAGGTACTTCTACAGGTTAGAATCTTTAGGATAGTCCTTTACAGGCTTCGATCCAGGCTATCACAAATATGCACACAGGTTGCTGCCTTAGAGTTGAGCTTCTCCAATAGGAGTCTATCACACATAGGAGCAGATCCGAGCCTCTTCAATTGAACCTCCAGGTAGACTGTAATCTGTAGTCCGAGCTCCTTAAGTCTGAAGTAATGTTGCAATTCTGAAATATAGTCCGAAGTTACCAATACTATCACAGGTGTATGTCCGAGGTATAACAACCTTCTACAAGATTGTTCTCACTTGTACCAAGTCTGAGCTTGTAATGGAGGCTAACACCTAGCTACCACAGGCCTGTGGTATAACTCAACCTCTCCAACAAGGATCTCAGCTCTAAATGAGCTTCTATAGGTGGCTTAAAAGAAGTATGCCCAAAACAAAAGATCTTCAAGTCTTCCTTGGCCTCTTAATTTGTCTGTCCTTTTATCTGAAATCTGCACCAAGCTTCATGGTCAAAATGAGGAGTTCGGACTCCTATTTATACAAGTTTTGATCTACAACGAAAAGACGTGTCTTTTTGGAGGAGAGGTTGTCTTCACAAGTAGGCTCATGTTGGCTAACAGAGAAAATACATTATTCCAACTTGTAAATTCATTTTCTCTCAGCCTATGAGGAGTTAGAGGGCGTGTCATCGTGTAATAGCTCGTTGGGAAGGGGAAATTGTCCTCTATAATTTGGTGTCAATTTTGTCCTTTAATGAGGTCATTTTCCTATCAATAAAATTAAATTTGTGAACTGTCATCATTATTTTATCATGGCAGCCTTTAGGATTTTGCCATTATGTTTTAGACAATGTTTAGGGCTTCCATGTCTTGTGAAGGAAACTTCCATGCCATTATTATCTTCATCAAGGACAATGGCTAGGGTTCTTCACATGTGTTCTTCATTTATAAGGATTAGGGCATCTTCAAAGGCTAAGGCTTAGGGCTTATCCATGCATCATTAGATCATTCAAGATCACACATTAACATCTAGGGCTTCATTGTTCATCATGTAGATAGGGGTATAGCTAGGGTTTGTCATTATGATTTAATCTTCATGCTTAGGGGACCCTCTTAAGGTTTACATAATGAGGTTAGGGTTATTTATGTATCACAAGGATATTTGCCATCTCAACAATGTCATAGTGACATCAATGACAAATTTGACCAATAGTCTCCCCCTTTGTCATTGATGGCAATATTCTTGCCCTTTCAACAATTTCTCCCCCTTTGACATCAATGTTAAATGGGGTGCCCAAGAGCTCCCCCTATCAAGTTGCTCCTTGACATGTTGCTCCATCACATTTTCTTCATCAATGGTAGTTCTTCATTATAGATATGTTGCTTTCTTTGTCAAGGTGCTGCTTCTTATTATGTTGCTCTTTGCACCTCCCTCTGTCCTTATGATTTTCTTTAATGGACTTGCTCCCCCTAAGCCTTTTTCATGCCTTCAAGGAAATGGATGAGATAGATGATCAACCAACTCCCCTTGCCTGCATAAACGCCTGTAGCTCTTCATGGATAGCTTCTGCAAGATTGGTCAAGAATCACGAGCTCCCCCTGACAGTATGCATGGTTTCCTTTTTGGTGGAATTTCATCTTCAACACTTGGAATATCATATCTGCCAAAGATGTACTCATTAGATCAACGACATGAGTTGATGCCTTGAGTGCCCAAGACATTTTCTGATCCAATTTGCTTCCTTCTCCATACCTGTGTAACTTTCTTCTCTGGCTTGGTAGTCATGTTTTTAGCTTGTTTAGGGACCCAAGTCAAGTTACAATCACGAGCCATATGTCCAATGTGATGACATTTGAAGCATTCCATCTTGTTCATGAATGAGGAATCATGACTTCTTGCAAATTTGCTTCTAGGGAGCTAATGTGGACCATTATATTTGTCCTTGTGGTATGCTCTACGATCCTTTGCCATGTGCCCAAAATTTGTACAAGAATAGCAATAACCAAAAAATATACTTTGGTACCTGGAGGATGGAGATTGCCTTGATGTACTTCTATAGTCATTCTGTCTTGGGATCCCATGGTCAAATTTATTGCTTCTTGCATTCTTGACACCATCTTCATATCTTCTTGGAATAGGGTTTCTTCCAATGTTATCTTGACTCTTCTCCCTTCTTTTGCTGGAACGGGGGGCATCAATATTTCTTCCAAGCTTCTCCACATCTTTGTCGTTTGAAGCATTAGGGTTTGCACAATTTCTGTTTGAGGGTTCACCTGCATAACCAAGACCTGATTTATCAAGAGGAGGTCTTTGATGACTTAGGATGTCATCTAGGGTTTGAGATCTCTTTAGACTCTTGTTTAGATGATCAACTTATTTCCTTAGGAGATCAATTTCTTCTTTCATCATCTTGCATTCTTCATTCGTCTTTGCTAGATGGTTCTCCATTTCTTCCTTCATCTTGGTTGCTTCACATAATTGGGCCTTAAGTGAGGTGATATCTGATTTTAATTTGAAGATCTCTACTTCCTTTTCTTCTATTTGGCATGTTGTGGCATTTCTTTCCCTTTTTGCTTCATCAACTTGTCCTTCTAGGAGGGCCAAAGCTTCCATCACCTTCTCAGCTCCTTGTGCTTGTTTCTTTGCTTCTTTTAGTTGAGATTTAAGGGAGGAGACCTCTTCCTTGTATTGACCAATTTTCGCTTCAAGTTTGTTCAAGTCCTCGTGTCTTTGTTCAAGATGGCTTGACAAAGTGTCTTTCCTTTTCATTGCTTTATCCAATTGATTTGTCATGGATATGACTTCTTCATGATGCCTTTTCTTGTTTTGATGAAATTCCTCCTTAAGCTTGGTGAGCTCCTCATCTTTTTATTGTACTTGAAATTTGAAAATGTCAACTTCCTTTCTTGTCTTGTTAAGGTCATGGTCACCATCTTGCGCTTGCTACTTGAGTTCCTCGTTTTCCCTTTCCAAACAGCTTATCTCATCTAGGGTAGCTAAGCGTTTTGACTTGAGATCTTCTTCATTTTCTTCATCTTCTAGGTCCTCCCTGGTCTTGATGCCTTCATTCTTGTTTTCAACTTCCTTCATGGGTTCTAGATTTCCTTCTTGCTTTCCATCATCTTTGTGATTAGAGGTCATGGTCAGTGCTCCTTTTGAGTGAAGACCTTGAAGTTTGTTCCACATACCTTTTGTCGATGAACATTTCTCCATTTTGGCCTTTATAGGATCTGGTATCCCACTCAAGATCGCCTTCATTGCTCTTGCATTATATTCCTTGGATTCTTCTTCCATCGTACTTTCATTAATCACTGGTTCCCAGACTTCAAAACCTTGAGCCATCAAAAATAATTTCATTCTAAACTTCCATACTTCAGATTTGTTCCATTCAACATAGGGGCTTTGTCAACCTGGTTTTCATCTGAATTCTTAACTGAGGAACAAACGTCTTTAGAAGGATTGGAGGCTTTCGTCTTGGATTTTCCATTTGTTCTAAGGATCTACCTTCAAGTAGTTAGGCTTTGAGTGAACGTACTGGCTCTGATACCAATTGTTGGAAATACTGAGAGGGGGGTGAATCAATGTTTCTTTTTAATTGTTATTTTTACTAGTTAGATCAATTATTATTAGAACACAAAATGAACAATAAGAATAAATACTTTTATTAATTAGGAATAACGAGGACTTCAATCCTCTTCTTTACAATCAATACAATATAGTGTAGGGCTCCAACCCTAGATGAAGACACCAATCTCCAATCCACCAGGCTCCAACCTGTATTTTTCCAAGCACCAACTTGGACTTCACAAGGCTCCAACCTCTAGTGCTCCAACCCTATCTTCCAAGGTTGGATCCAACCTTGTCACTATGAGGCACCAACCTCTAGGGATCCAATCCTATCTCTGGTACAGGCTCCAACTTGGTCTCTTGAGGACTCCTATCCTCTAGGGCTCCAATCCTTTGCTTTGATTCTTCAAGATAAGATCAACGATTCTTCACGGCTCCCAATATCTTTTGCAACGAGCCCTGACAATATCTTCACCCTCAACACTACCCTCAAACCTTCTCCAAGGCACTTAACTCATCAGTGACAACTTTGTTTTTTCATGAAGGTGTCTCCACAACTCTTCATGTTACCCAAACAATTCCTCCAAGGTTACCTCATGATGACTTCAACAATATATCATGGTCTCCAAGGGTGTCTCAAAGATCAACTTCTACAAGTGTCTTCAGATGTCTTTAATAATGCCTCAAGGTGTCTTTAGTAAGTTGCCCCAAGAATTATCTAAGGCAATGAAAGCTTTCTCCAAGGTATGCTCCAAAACTTCAAGGGATCTCCAACAATGCTTGTTGATGCCTCAAGGTGTTTTCAATCAAATCTTCAAGGCTTTGTTAATTATTCTTCAATAACAATTTCAAGGTTTGACTCCAAATAGGCTGGCAAGGCTCCAAGGATTTTTTTCAAGGATGCTTGCTTGGAGGTCTCTATAGATTTGTTGCACAAGATGACTGACCAAGATGCTTCCAAGACACCCTTCAGTAGTACTTCAAGATGCTTTCCAGGATTGACTCCAATAGAGCTTTTCAAATCTACCCTCAATAGACAAAGATGCTTGGTCTATATTAGCATATAGACACAGGTCTTTACTTCAGAGATACCAATGGACTTCTCCAAAGGATGTGGTAATACTGACTCCAAGTCTGCTCCTTATTACTGGTCTGAAATAATATAGAAGACAGTCACTATCTGAGGTGTGGAACCACCACAGATGTATACCCGAGCCTTCTACAGACGTATTACCACTGAGTTAGCTGTTCGATCTTAACACAGATAGCACTGTAATCAAAGGTACGAGGTGCAATCCTTAAATTATCTAAGTCAGAAATAAAACTGTCAAGGGTTCAAGTTACTTCTATAGGTCAGAATCTTTAGGATAGTCCTTTACAAGCTTCAATTTGGGCTATCACAAATATAAACACAGGTTGCTACCTTAGAGTTGAGATTCTCCAACAGGTGGCTGTCACACACAGGAGCAGATCCAAGCCTCTTCAATTGAACCTCCAGGTAGACTGTAATCTGTAGTCTGAGCTCCTTAAGTCTGAAGTAATGTTGCAATTCTGAAATATAGTCCAAGGTTACCAATACTATGACAGGTGTATGTCCGAGTTATAACAGTCTTCTACAAGACTGTTCTCACTTGTACCAAGTCCGAGCTTGTAATGGAGGTTAACTCCTAGCTACCACAGGTTTGTGGTATAACTCAGCCTCTCCAACAAGGATCCGAGCTCTAAATGAGCTTCTGCAGGTGGCTTAACAGAAGTATGCCCAAAGAAAAAGATCTTCAAGTCTTCCTCAGCCTCCTGACGTGTTCTGTCCTCTTATCTGAAATCTTCACTGAGCTTCATGGTCAAAATGAGGAGGTCGGAATCCTATTTTATACAAGTTTTGATCTACAATGAGAAGACGTGTCTTTTTGGAGGAGAGGCCAACTTCACAAGTAGGCTCATGTCTGCTAGCAGAGAAAATACATTATTCCAACTTGTAAATTCATTTTCTCTCAGCCTATGAGGAGTTAGAGAGCGTGTAATAGCTCGTTGGAAAGGGAATATTGTCCTCTAAAAGTTGGTGTCAATTTTATCCTTCAATGAGGTCTTTTCCTATCAATAAAATTAAATTTGTGAACTGTCATCATTATTTTATCATGGCAGCCTTTACGATTTTGCTATTATGTTTTAGATAATGTTTAGGGCTTCCATGTCTTGTTAAGGAAACTTCCATGCCATTATTATCTTCATCAAGGACAAGGGCTAGGGTTCTTCACATGTGTTCTTCATTTATAAGGATTAGGGCATCTTCAAAGGCCAAGGCTTAGGGCTTATCCATGCATCATTAGATCATTCAAGATCATGTATTAGCGTCTAGGGCTTCATTATTCATCATTTAGATAGGGGTATAGCTAGGGTTTGTCATTATGGTTCAATCTTCATGCTTAGGGGACCCTCTTAGGGTTTTCATAATGAGGTTAGGGTTATTAATGTATCACAAGAATATTTGCCATCTCAACAGTGCCATATTGACATCAATGACAACTTTGACCAACAGATTGACCCGTTCTTCTTTCTCACAATAAGCAAGTTTGAACACCATTTGGAATGCTTAGTGTGAGCTATGATTCCAGCTTGGAGCATCTTTTGCAACTCCTTTTGCACCAAGGGGTCTAACTTAGGATTTATCTGCCTAAGTTTTTGCCTAAAGGGTTTGGAATTCTCATCCTTTAAAGGGATAGTATGTTCCATAACATCTTCCCTATATCCTTTTAATTCATCATATGAGAAAGCCAAAACATGTCTATATTATTGAAGTAAATTTATAAATTTCTTCCTTTCTTCCTCAATGGTACCCTTCCTTATTTTAATCATCTTTGGATCATGACAAGTGTCAATGTTTACTTCAATTAATTCCCCTGGGTCAATTTTCTTATTTTCTTTTCTTTTCATAGCATCATGCCTATCAAACATTTGCTCCATGGCTACACTGCATGTCACTCCTCATGATCCAACAATATTGCCTCTCACATGATCCAACACTCCTTGATTCTCAAGGATTAGATCAATAGACATCTTCCATTTGTGATAGTTAGCTTCTCACAGAGCTTGTCTTCAGCAGGAAAGAGTGTTGAGGACCCCATAGTTCTTTTAGGATAGCCTTGCCAATCTTCTCTTAGATGATGCTCTTGCTCTTGCTCGGGCTTTGTCTTCACCTCAACTCTGATACCATGTTAAGTTATGGTATGTTCTATGCTTGTAACTGTTTACTTCTTTTTCTTATTATATTCCACAGATTAGAAATCACATATATATAAAGTAAAGTGCAGATAGAACATTAAACGATCGACAGAAAACAAGCCAAGACAAGAGATACAAGATGTGGCGGCTAGCTAGGGATAAACCCCATAATGTGTGGGGAAACCCTTTGATCAAATCTTCCTTTATCTTCAATAATTCAGCAGAGAGAAATAGTACAATAAATCTAATTCATATCAGCAGTAGCAAACCCTAGATCAGCAGCATCAGCATTAGCGGCTTCATTATCAAA
>APFE030350089.1:324193-379175 GCA_000404065.3 Pinus taeda
CTATATGCAACATACTTTGTCATAGGTTGATGATATTTACATTGTCATATCTTGTGAACCAATGACTGACATATACAGGTTGCTGGTCTGGATGTTGGTGTCAGATGCTTATGGTACATATCATATATGGTGTATGATAGTTGCTGATGATTATCGTGGTATTGTATACATCTTTGGTCTTTGTTATAAATGCCATAAATATCATTTGATGTAAAGGTCATGTAAAGACCTATGATGTAATATTTGTATATTCACTCATGTATGAACTTTTGAGATCATGTCAAATATGTAACCCCACTTGGTTGAGTGGTTAACTCATTTGGTGTATCCCCACTTGGCTAGGTGATTGATGCGTGTATGAGTCATTGGTGATAGGAAGGTCATACTCACATAGTTGAGTTATAGAGTCATGTTAATCTTTCAAAAATATTTATGTAGACTCTGCATATTCTCAAGGGGAGCATGGATATTATAGTGCATCTCAGCATGTACTAAGGGGGAGTTTGATTAGATAATTCAACATGTGCCTAGGGGGAGCATGACCAAGGTTCATATTTGGTGGTTTATATATGGAAGTGTTCATTTAACATTTCTCAATCAACCCTTTTCCCTTCATGTCGAAGGGGTAGAGTAGCTTCGTGTTTGGAGAGTAGCTTTATGTTTAGAACAACTTGGTGCTTGTCTTGATGTTATTTATAGGTTGTGGTAACAAAACACCAATGTAGTTGCCATCAAGTCCAAAGGGGGAGATTGTTGGCATTATGATGCATGTGTTGTACTTGATGGAAACTCACTTGTAGTAGAACAAGTATATGGTAACTAGATGAATCTACAAGACATACCATAGGTGAATGAATGATGGAACAGAGATAAATCTATAGGTTAAAGATGACACAATGATGGATAGACAAAATGCATGGCAGTTACGTTTACAGGATGTGACAAAATGTAGGGCAATTCAGAGGAATCAATTTAGAAATGACGTATGATGACAAATCACATTATAATAGGTATATTCAGAGGTAATAGAGTAATAGCATATAAGAATTGGATGATGGAACACATTAATACAGATTAGAATCATTCAATTGAGGAAAAGTAACGTTTTCAGGTATGTTAAGTTGTATACGCATGTTCACTATATAAAAAGACCGTATACAAGTGGGTTCGGTGTATAAAAAGATCGTATACATATGCATGCAATTTCACAAGAGGAAAAGTATGTATGGGATGAAAAATTAAAGAAATTAAGGTCAAAGAATACCAAGGGTCCATATCATCGTATTAGCGCACTATATTGAGTAGACCAACGGTTACTTGATCCCTTCCATGAATACCATAGGTTCTAAGTGTTGTTTTAGTCCAAGGTATCGAGAAAGGCTAAAACTATATAACAAGGAGAAGATGAAAGGGCTAAGTGTACAAGGAATGAATATCTTATGAAGTGTTAGATTAGAATTAATCATGCATGTTATGGGTTTCTAATGTTTTTCTTGATCTGGACTGAGTATGCACCTGAGTGTTTGATGATGGATGAGATCTAATGATGGGTTAGGATCATAATGACTTATCGTTATGTGATATGATAATGAATAGGCTAGATACGAGTGATAAAAAATGTTTTCTCCTTTAAATGCTATGATATGGGCATATCTAAAGTATAGAATAGTTGTGAAGTTATAAGTTGTTATTTGTAGTTCTATACACTAGTTTGCCTTGGTGAAGGTGCGTATCACGCTAGCTTAGCAGTTCCAAGTAGCATTTGTAGAACAAAAACTTGTTTTTCAGGGAAGACTAATCTATCTAATAAGTTCTCTTGTTTTATTGTTGTTTGTCAATAATTTCTTCATTAGATATGAAAGTAAAATCCATTGTATAAGGAGATTGAGTCCGATTGATTGGTTGATTGAGTAAGAAAGGTGATACTTGCTGCTATTTGTTTAAAACTATGTGATATGGAAATATATCTTCATAATTTCATTGATTGGTACAGTTTCTGGTTCAAAAGTTTATGATTCAGTATATTTAGAGGTATACGTAGGTTGGGTTAAAGGAAGTAGCGTAGACATGTAGGTTGGCTTCATTGAAGTAGCATATACATTCTGACATATAATTTTTCAGGTTATAGTTGGTTTTGGTTGTTGATGTAGTGTTGTAGGTTTAGCTCTATGTACTAGTTATAGTGATCTATCTATTCCTGTTGATTGGTTGAATTTTGATTAAGTGTTGGTTGATTGAGTTTTTAGTGATTGATTGATTCAATTGTGATTGATTCAAATTTTGATGATTGGGTTTCAATTATATCATATATTAATGATTGGGTCTGAGTCATTGGTTCATGGAGATGTATTTGTTCGATCTATTGTAGTGGTGATTGGTTTTGAGTTTCAAAGCTACTTATGGGTCCAATATGAAAATTTGATGAAACGGGGCCTTCATATTGTAGTGTTGTGTACCAAGAGTTTCTAGTCTAAAAATTTATGAAACACGGTCTGTGGAGGGTATTGAGGGTTGGAGCCTTGAGTGAGGAAGTCAAAGCTTCCTACCAATAGTGGCTAGTGATTAGATCAGGGGGTTGGAGCTCCCTTCCAGTAGAAATTAGAGAATGTGTGATGGTGGTAGGCCAATCCATACATACTGTTAAACATATTAGCCAGTAGAAGAGCTAAGGGGTTGTAGCTCCCTTCCACTAGAAGCTAGAGAACGAGAGAAGGTTGTAGACTTTTGTAGGTTGGTGCCTATGTACTGGTATAAGTCTCCACCAATAAAATATTGTAAACATATTATTTCTTATATTAAAATAAGACAGAGACAACAACAGTAGGTGGTTTTTATCCCGCATTGGGTTTCGACCTTAAATCTTGGTGTTCGCATGTGTTTCTTCTGTGTGATGGTTTATGCTGTTATTAACCCACATGGTTACTATTTAATGTTTAATAAAGTATTGATGCAATGATTAAAGATCAACATATGATGAATTAACTGAATCATAAGTTCACTGGATATATGTTGGTTTCCTTAAGAATAGTTGTGTGCAAATGCAAGTTCCTTTCAGTCAAGTACTGTATATAAATTTGATTATGAAATGAAAATTTATTGATTTGTAAATATTGATTCACCCCCCTCTCAGTAGTATTCCCAACATACTTAGATCTATTTTTTACACCTATAGATTACATATTTGTGACATGTTTGATGAAATTCATATCATGGCAAGTAAGGGTCCATTCAATCCCTTGTTTAAGTAATTTTATTTGTATCATCTTTTCTTTCTGAAGGTGTCATTTAGTTACGGGAAGTGACCTATGTCTGGGTCTGAAAAGAGGCTCAAATCCTAGGGATGTAGGCACAAATCTCAACTGAAAATTCCCTACATGTTGGCATACCATGCTGTGAGAGCGTCCAGAGCCCTCTAAATGCATGCACATCGATATCAAGGGAGAGTATAGGAGTGTAATGGTCTAAAAACCTAGTGGGACCCAAGGCCTAGCTAGCTGAGAGG
Organism: Pinus taeda; assembly: GCA_000404065.3. Taxonomy (NCBI): domain Eukaryota; kingdom Viridiplantae; phylum Streptophyta; class Pinopsida; order Pinales; family Pinaceae; genus Pinus; species Pinus taeda. Next base: position 327,696 of record APFE030350089.1, read on the forward strand.
TTGGGATGGTTCCTGAGAGTCTTGCTGCTAATGTGAAAGGATTGTATGGTGTGTTTCTGTCAGTTTCACTTCCTTAAGGTGACTTAGGATGTCAAATCATATCATAGTAACTTCTCGTCCTGTTTACCCTAGTTGGCTGGTTACTTGGCTAGATGTGGGAGGAGGGTGTTACATATAATGTAAATGTAGTCTTAGTCACCTTGTAATGTATGGATATAGTAAATAATTTTATCGTAATCCTCATATATACATCGAATTTTCATTCACAATGTTATGGTAAAGACTTCCCTTCATTATCATTATGGAAGATAATTAAATTAATAAAAACCCTAACCATTAACCAAATCTCCATAATTTTCCCTCTTTAAGGTGGCCACTTATATTCACTAATTAGCACACTTTTCTAACTCATAGCACCGTAACTATGAGATGGCTTTAAATGCACAAAGCAAAAATCTATCCTACTAACTAATGGAGTGAACTAGGAGGAAATTCAACAACATGTAAGTGATACTAATAACATAAATAAAATATTAAACATAACCCCTTCTGTACAATTACAACAACATACACAAATTTACTCTAAACTATAATCAAGACAAAAGGGAAAAAAAAACATTAACAAACCCTAACTCTTGGTATGGTGCATGATCAGGAAATAATAAGTTGTTTTGGAATATGATTTCGATGGGATATGGAGTGAAAATCCCAACTCCAAGATGAATCTAATTATGTATTCTTCGCATGAGGGAAAGGGGAATGGTAGAAAATAGGTACACAACTAAGAATCCTACAATCACTCACATATATTTTGAAGGATTACAACACATGGTAGGGGAAGCTCTTGACGCATGGATTATTTTAGAATGAACCTGAAGGAAAGGAGAGGAAGGAGGGGAAGCTAGAAGGGTGGTTGTCGGAAGAAAGTGAAGGGGAGAAGATGAGAAGAAAATGGTAGAGAAAACCAAGCTTAGACTGGAAGGGAAATTCATTGAAGCGGACTAACCTAAGAATTGGTGTTATCTACACCACGAGGATAGTAGGTCAAGGTTGCAGCAGTAAAGGTGAGTCCCCAGGACACCAATAAATTTTATTCTTAACACAGTCACATCATACTATTTGCACCCAATTAAAATGTGAATTCTAGGGTGTATTCCCGTGATGCAAATGATTTGGTAGAAACTCATACAAGAACTGCAATTCTAAAGTTATACTAGCTCACATACGCCCATGAAACTGGGTGGTGGGAGTTTTATTTACAACATTTGTAAGTAGAGTGACCTTCTAGTAATGTTATTGATCTGATTACCATACCTTTTAGAGGACAAGGACTTCATAACCCTATCCTTTTATAGAAATGCTTGCCATATTTTCCAAATAATTATTGCATGGTTAACCTGACCTTCTAGAGAATAGGTAGCATGTATCCATATTTGTGGCTAAACCACTTCCATAGGGTCTAGTGTGAGGGCACCTGAATATATCCTTTATGTTTAATAATGTAGTGTGACAAATGTGGAACATTTTTCATCCATCAAAATTAGTGAGTGTTTAACTCTCTGGGGTTCTTGAATTGTCTAAGGGTGGAGGTTTGTTCCTATGGAATCCCTAATCTAATAATGGGTGGAGGCCTCAGGCTACCCTATAATTAGTATCATAAACTATGGATTCCCAACTAGCTAGAGTTTCTATAGAAATAACCTCAGGGTGGAGGACAATCTTTGGAATCCCTAAATCAAGGGTGGAGATTTCCATCTATAGAATCCCTCACTAGTCGACCAGTGGAGAAGTATTATCTTTGGAATCCATCACTAGGTTATGGGTGGAGAACTAGTTTCTATGGAATCCCATTAGGAACCATCATCCCCTTAGCAGTCATATTCAGTGCATCAATTTAGAAAACTTGGAATACATAGTCCAACCTCTACATAACATACATTACTATGAATGAAACTGAGATCTATCCCTTCATAATGTATATTTTGTCTCACTGCATGTTGTCACGTGGTCAGCCGGCACGAGATCACTAGGAGCTCAAGCCAACTTCTATATATTTTAGAAAAATCTCTATGTGTGATGAAAGGAAAGAAATATTACTCTATAGATTTTATTCTAACTGCAGAAAGGAGAAAGACTGGAATGTAAAACAAAACCTAGTAAACCCTGATTAACAAGGTAATTCTACTTTTTCCAAAAACACTATGAAAGCCATGAAAGAAATGCCATTACCTACTCAAGGAAGTAAAAAAAATCTAACCAAGATATTTCTAGAAGTAAATAAGCAAAAAACATATTTTTGGATTTTTATGTGTTTTTATGTGAATTTAACATGCATTTAATTTATTGTGTTTGAGTGTAGCAATGTACAGGTGGCATTAGAGGGTGTCATTAGAGCATGGGAGGATGTAGCATGGTGTGTATGGGTCCTAGGAGGTCTTAGGTGGCCTTCTAGAGGCTTCTCCCACACTCAGCCTTCAAAATAAACCCTACACAAAAAACTATAAGAGGACATAGGAAAACTAAAGGAGGAAAATAGGGAAACTACAGGAGGCCTATAGGAGGAAGCCAAGAGAAATTTCCGCTATTTTGAGGGTACGAGAGTGGGTGGAAGAGGTGGATGAAGGTTGGGATGAGGTGTTAGGGTGGCCAAGGTCTACGATGGATCACCAAGAGAGAGAAATATGATTCAATTTGTTCAAGGAGAGAGGAAGAAGTTCTATGAAAAATGAAGGAAATTAGGGCAGAATTGAGGTGAGGTTCGGGAGACCTATAGGGCATGGATAAGATGGAGGGTGTGATTGCTAGTAATATGGCCTACTACTGGAAGAGATCTGCTGCATAGAAACTAACTGTCAACCAAGAAAATCAAGCAACCATTGAAATGAGTGCATCCTAGGAAAAAGAGAGTTTTGCATTAAAATGGCCTGAACTATGATGTATAGAAGGAAATGTTGGGAAATTCTGTAAGAAAGGAAAGTGTATGAAAGAAATATTGCAAATCAAGAAGTGAACATGATAAATAATATCTAAATAAAAGTAAAAGTAAACTATTAACCTACCAGAGAACTGCAAACACTAGAAGTCCTAGGAGTGAGGAAAATTTGTGTTTTTGGGGTAGCAAGAGAGTCTTTGCCTCAAATCATGGTCCCAGAGGGAGGAAGAGAGGCCAAGACACTATTTATAGCCTTTTGAATCTTCTATAATCACTTCTTAACCTACTATAGAAAGCACAAATGGAAGCAAGCTACTAAATCATCAAAATCAACCTATTCTTAACCATCAGATAAATACATCTAACAACAAACTAATATACAAACTAAAGTAAAGAATACAAATAAAAGTAAATATAAGTTTGGATAATTGGATTGGGCCCTATCCCAAGAGCTTCAGCCCTCTAAGGTAACTCAGTGCTAGCTGAAAAAGGATACCATGTTCATTATCAAGAAATAACAAGATTACATAAAATTGACATAAAATAGTAAGCTCGAAATTTGAGCAGAGTTTACATAAGAAGAAATTCGACCATAGTGAGGGTCTAGGACTCTCTACTTATACATTTAAAGCTACCAACACCTTCCTTAAAATCAAGGAGACTTGTATCCCAAAAATTTAGGTAACTATCAATCATCTTCCACTTGCTTGGCTGCCTTTTAGTGCATGATTCAGCTGCTTGTACTATGAGGTGAATGAGGGGGAATTCAAAGTGAGGAGCAATAAATGAGGGGGATTCCCTCCTATAACTCCTCTGATCTATCTACTTCAAGTTATTTCTGTAGTTTGACCACTAGATCCTTGACTTTAAACTCGAAATCCATCAATAATCTACATTAAATACATGTTAGACCACATGGCATAATAACTAACACAACTCACCCTATAAGCATGAATATAATCAGAAAATCATACAATAAGCTAAGAGAATGGTTGATTTGAATAGGTTAGGAAGTAAAATGAGCCCATATAATTACCCATTTATGAGGCTCATCACATGGTATTGGTTATGGAAGGAGGCTGTTGAAGACTGGCACTAGACGGACCTAGATGACGGTTCCGCTTGGAGCCAGAAGAGGAAGACTCAGGTGAACTCTTTGCATGTTTATTATAGCTTTCTACAATAAAAAGAAATGTTGTCTTGTTCCTAAGATCAACTTTGTTTATGCATCAATTGTTATTGTTATAATTCATGTATGAATGATTATTTTGATGTATAACTAACCATTTACTTATATGATATCAAGTTGATTTCATTAAAATTCTTTATCTATATGCTGCTATGTATGTTCAAATTGGTTGATTTGCAAATTCAAGGATCATCAGGAGTTGCAAAGGGTTTGAACCCTTGCTGGAACTACCCAAACGAAGGACATTCAGGTATGTTCATCCATACATAGTTTGTTTATTTAAGAATGTTTCCTGAGTTATATGTGTGTTTCTTGTTGTAGATTACTCTTGTTTTGTTGGGGTACCAATGCAAATCCTAGGGGACTTATTCCCGTAACAACATTGGTGATTGGGCTGGGGATAACAATCTAGCTATTCTTAGTTTGTGTTGTTGAGTGTGAATTAGGGCTCAGTTCTTGGTTTGCTCGCCATGTCAATATTGACTACTCCTGTAGGATCTCAGACCTCAAGTTTGATCTTTTTTATTAAGCCTTGTTTTTTATTTTTCTTGTAAAACTTAGTATACACACCTTTGTCTATTTATAGAAGCATACACATGCTTGTTTCTATGAACTGAAACTGCTTATACGTGAATTTCTTCTGTCAAAATCGCTTATACACGCACATGTGTAGTGACACAGTCACGTATACCATTTTTTGCACGGTTTTTTCAAATCTTCCTACCTAGGAAGATTTGTTTCTTGGTTTGTTTGGTTTATAAGTGGTTAGTTTCTACATTTAGATTTTAATTATTCAGTGAGCTTACTATTTTGAATTCTCTCCTACTTTGAAAAGTTTTGGGCATAGGTTTTCCCTTGAGTGAGTTTCATGATTTGTGTTTGAACACACAAGGCTTCTTATCGAGGTTCTTGATTGTTCTAGTCTTCTAGAAGAGAAGATTGTTTTCAATCATTGTGTAAAAATTTATTATTGGTTTACTCGCTTTTCTTTCCATCATTTCATGGCCTTACACCTTTTCTTGCTTTTCGAAAATTTCTTTTTGGTGAATTTGAAAGTGTTTGTTTCCTGACTTCTTGGTCAGTTTCTCAAAGCTCTTTTGCTTCTTTTGGATCATTTAGTGCAAGTTCAAGCCCTTATTTGTTAAAGTTTCCATTCATGTCGAAATGGTAGCTTACACAGTTTCCTTGTGCTTTGCCTTCAGTCTTTGAGTCTTTAGTGGCATTTTGAGTGCTTTTTAAAAGTTGTTTTCATTGTTTCTTGAAAAAGAAAAGTTCTTAAAGAACATTGTTTTTGCTTTCTTTTGCCAAGTTTTGATTTTGGTTTCTTTGGTTTTGTGAATGTGAATTATGATTTTTCGAGATTTTCCTTTCTTGTTTGGAGGAAAATTTGTATTTGAAACTTGCATTATCTTCAAACACTTAAGTTGGCTTATTAAAAGTTTTAAACAATTGCTTTAATTTCTTTTTAGAGTAATCTAATTTTGCATCATCATGTACACCTTGCATTAGGGTAGTTTTGCATTATTAAAGCATCAATATTGTTTTTAGTTTTTGTGAGTGTGAAGTCTGCAATAAGAAAAGAAAAGGAAAAAGTTTTTTTCTTTATAGAAGTTTCTTAGAACTCTAGTAGAAATTGATTTTCATCGAAGAACAAACAAGTGCATTTCATATAAGTTAGTTTTTCATTAATTTCTTTTGGGTCATACAAACACCATTGCTTTCATTTCCATATTGTCCCTTTGACTTAAAGGAACGGCCACTTAAAATCAACCGCTTAATAAAATAAACAAAAACTTTTTGTATTGTCAATCAAAATACACCAACAAGTTTTAGGTTTATTTAGGGCCTTGGATTAGGCAAGAGGAGAGTAAACTCTCCAAGGCCACTCTAAATTGCAAAACATAGAAGTCTAATTAAAGAGTGAAATCCAATAGCATTAGGGAGACCGGGAAAGCTCCATGACTGGGAGTTAAGCATTAGGGTTTGTGAGGATAAGGACGAGAGATACTCCCTCTCTTACTTGTCCAATCTTAGCTCATGACTGTTCCACCCATCTTCTAATACAAGTTGGTGTCTTTAGTTGCCAATCCTAGGGATCTACACAGGTGGCTATGGAGGGGAATCCCATAGCACCTAAGGTTGATGTTGCATCATGCTCAGCAATACTTCTGGAGGGCACCCTTGCAAATCTTGGGGGCTTGCATTGACAAAGGTTGTTGTCTAGAGGTCAGCATAACTACCTTTGATACCTTCACTAGTAAACCTAGGGTGTAATTACCCAATCTATTTTCGGAAGGACATTGTTATTAACATTCTTGTATTTTGGTGTCACCTCCTAATCACCCAGAGTAGAAATACCTGGAAGTTTTTTGATTGCTAATATCTTTAGGGACATTTTTAGTGTGTGTTTTGTGCCACTAGTCAACCTAGCTTTCAATTTTCTTGAGTCTTTAAGTAGATCTTATAAAAATAATTCAAAGTGGCTAACCGACCACCTTGATGGTCCCATAGACTTCATGGGCTTTCCCCTGCAAGTCCAGTGCCTTCTCCTAGAAGGAATAGGAGCGATTTTTCTAGTGGTTTTCAACCAGTGCCAGTAGCTGCATTGGAGATTGATCATCCACTTGGGGGCATCAGTTCACAAGATATACCTTGTACTACTATACAGTTAGAGAGGAACACACTGGTTCTTTCTCGAGTACTCTTCCAGTCGGAAGATAGTATTGAAGTGGAAAAGTTTTTAGAGTCAGTTTCAGCTTTGAATTATCCTCTCCCTCTAGATCATCTAGACATATTGTTATATGTTGGAACTCCTACTCACAAGCCTTCAAGCCAAGGTCCACACACATCTATCCCTTTGATGACCAATACTAGAAGCATGGCGTCTACCACGAGTGTTGCGAGTATGCAGACTCCCATATCTATGCAAGGGCGAGGAACTAATTCCATCCCTTCTAATACTCCCAACACATCCTTATTTGGGTCTACTTCCTTTCCATCGATGAGTGGAAGTTCCCAAGCTAATGCATCCAGTTTTGGATTCTTCTCTCTTGGAATGCCCTCTCAAGGTATTCCTTTATTTCCATTGAATGTACCATCAACTCCCTCTATGTCCATGATGATTGGATCGGTTTATTTTCAGGGTTTCCCATTTGGAAGTGGTCATATACCACATTCCAATCTGACAGTGGGGTCGATTCCTTTTCCTTTCACAAGTAAAGGTAGAAATCCCTTTCAGAGTTGGACAAACCCTACGGTTAGTGGGATAGTAACTGGGAATCAGTTTTTTAGCCAACAAGGGAATGTGCCATATTCCTCGGTTAATTCATTTCAAAGTTTTCCACCCATATCTAATGCTTGTAACCCTTAGTAGAGGCTATCATCTCCTTACAATACTTTGTTAGGGGGGAAATTTATCGGTTACAGAGGATTTCTGGCTAGAGTTGGTGAAACTCTGAGTTTTGCTGGACCACAAGGGTCACCTTTTGGTCCAGCAGGTTCTACCATTTACTTCAAACATCCTTGTGCCTTTCAAAATCCAAGGCCATTATTTTTAGAATTTTGAGAACCCCACCCCATCTGGGTGGAATCCCCAAGGTCCTCCACGACTTCCGTTTCTGGCCACGCTTAATCTGCCAGACTTGACTAAGTTGACAAACGATCCAATTAGATACAATCTAGCTTGGCCTCTAGTCCCAACCAAACTTCCATTAGATATTCCAAAATTCGAAGGGAATAATGGTGAAGACCGGGCGACCATGTAACCACATTCCATTTATGGTGCTCATCAAACTCCCTAATCGATGATTCGGTCAAATTGAGGTTATTTCAATGCACCATAATAGGAAATGCAGCTAAGTGGTATATGGAGTTTCCAGGGGGCACTTTTACTTCTTTCGCTGATTTGGCTAACATTTTCTTAAACCATTTTCAGTTGCTTGTCCATTACAAAGCCGGAACTGAACTTTTGGCCAATTTTCATCAAGACATGGCTACTCACATTTTGGATCATATCCACAAATGGAGATGGAGAAAGAGGCTCATCAAAGTGGAAATTCCACCTGAATTTCATCTCAAATGGTTTTTGAAATCATTTCAACCCGAGATATCCAAGGATGTTTCTATGTCCAGTGTCTATTGGGAAGAGTAGGCTATCTTTCGTACTAATAGCTAGAACTGATATATTCTCAGTCTGGGACTCTTTAGAAAATCTTGCTTGATTCTCCTAGATCAAAGGTTAATGTAGCCAAACCGAAGCCAAGCCCTCACACTGATGGTATAGTTGGATCAGTTGATGCCAATATGGTGAACCTCTCGAACCAATTGTAGTAGTTGTCTCTACAAATTACTTCTTCCATTCAGGCTACACTGTCCAATCCTTCAGCTTCCCAACCTTCTTCCATAAATATTGGGCAAGCCTCTAACCCCAAAGGAAATCAGTAATCTGATAGGAAGAAAAAGGTACGAGGTAAAAAGAAGAATCAAGAAGGGAAGGGTAATGCAAATAAGCCTGATAATGGTGTCAATGAGGGTAGAAAAGAGTCTAAAAAGAAAGTTAAATTTCCATGCAAGTTATGGAGTGGATATCATTTGACTCATCTCTACCTAAAAATTCAAGATGCTCAGTGCTTGTTAGTGTAGCAAGGATCTTCTAGTTCCCAAGCTATCTTCACTAACCCTTTCCCCCAAGGGCAGCAATTCCTTGTTGGTGCAAACTCAAACCCCGGTACCTCTGTAGGGGGTAACTAGGAAGGGGAAAATTCCTCAAATGTTTTCATGATGAGTTCTAATGTCAATGTGGCTACATGGTCACATGATTATGGTGAAGTAGAAACATCTAAGGATAAATCTGTTCCAAAAACTATGGATCCACTTCATATTGAGCGACCCTCTATCAAGTCTATACCTCGGAAACCGAAAGGTTCCGCCAAGTGCCGGACTATTAACCCTAATTCTAGGGCAGCCTAGAACTACTCCATTTTAGAAGATTTGGCTCAAAGTCCTTGTGCTATGTTTGCTTTAGAGGTACTCTAGTCATGTCCTACTCAACAAAGTACTTTTCTTTCAGCGATCGGGGAAGTTGATCGAAATAGTTCTTTAGTGCTCACTACTGATATACTCAACGTCAGAAAGAGACTTCCTCATCATATGTCTTCTCAAATAAAGTATATTTATTGGAAAATTAATATTTTTTGAATAGTTATAGATGAGGGAGTTTCCACATGGGTAATGCTTATTTCATGTTGGAAGGCCATTAGATCACCTTCAGTTGTTCCTTCACCCACTCTCTTGAAAACATTTGATAGAAATTCTCATAGGCCACACAGGATTATACTGGCCTTTCCTATATATGATGGAGGAAAGGTCATTAATATCGAAGTAGAAATTGTCGATGCTAACCTAGATTACAATCTCCTCTCAGGAAGGAATTGGATTTATGAAATGGATGCCATAGTTTCAACTCTTTTTCACATCTTTTGCTTTCCTCATGAGTGGATAATTTTTAAAATTGATCAATTGGATTATTCTCCAGTTGACCCTTGTACAACTTCAGATTCTATCATTCCACTGGTGGATAACCCCTGTCAACCTTTCGAGAATTTAGGAGTTGGGATGTACTCTTCATTGATGGGTATATTTGATCTTCCCACTCCTCTAGCTAGGATCAATGCCATTTCATCGTCCAAAGAGTCTTCATAGAAAGAGATTTAGTGAACTCGTTATTTTTTAGACCCTTGGACCTTTCCTTTGCCTACAACCACATTAGATGAAGGGCAAGTGGGTGGAATGGAATTCCCTATGTTTGTAGCAGAGCTTAGATATCAATCTATCATTAACTCTATAGATGAACATCCTACTTTTTCAGAGGAGGAGTTAGATGGTGATGTTGCTCCAGCTTGGGTGCTTGACTCTACTTCTGCTATGGATTACTTAGATACAGTTTTACCATCTGAGGAAGCAATTTTAGAAGAAATGACGAGTGTATATCGCCTGTGGGAAGATTTACCCCATCGTTCATATTTTCTTCCTCGATTGTAGGAAGTCGAATCTAGGTTCTCCAATCTGCTTACTAGCGATGCTTGTATGGTTTCAAACCCTTTCGCTCCAGCACACATACATGTCGAAGGTAATATGTCAGTTATTTCAAAAATCGCACCAATAAACATCTCTAGGAACCCTATGTGATCGAATATCTTCATCGGAGCTAAGTGTTCCTCTGAAGAGATTCAAATTTACATCGACCTCTTTAAAGAGTTTTGGGATGTATTCACTTGGTCTTATGAAGAAATGCCTGGCATTGATCCATCCATTGTTCAACATGAGATCAAGACGTATGAAAACGCTAGGTCGATTCAACAAAAGCTTCGGCTGGTCAATCCTAGGAAAGTAGCAGCTATTAAATTTGAAGTAGAAAAGCTACTCAAGTCAGGTTTCATGTACCCTATTCCTCTAATGGAGTGGGTTTCTAATCGAGCCCCAATTGATAAAAAACAAGGAATGATCCGAGTGTACATTAACTTTAGGGATTTCAACAAATCTTATCTGAAAGACAATTACCCCACACCATTTATTGATCACATAGTTGATGAATGTGTGGGTGATGATATTTTCTCATTTATGGATGAATTTGTCTAGAAGACTAGCATAAGACAGCTTTCATTTGTCCCTGTAGTACCTTTCCATACAAAAAGATGCCTTTTGGTCTCAAAAATGCTAGAGCTACATTTCAGTAGGCCATGTCTTACACTTTCCATGACATCAAGCATGTCATCGAAGCATACTTGGATGATTTTGTTGCTTTTTCTTGAAAGAGAATCATTCATCCTAGTCACCTTCGGTTGGTTTTTGAGAGATGTCAATTTTATAGGATCTGGTTGAATCCGAATGAGTGCATTTTTGCAGTTACATCTGGTCGGTTGTTTGGGTTCATTGTATCAACTGAAGGGATTCAAGTTGATCCCTCCAAGGTAGAGGCAATAATTCAGTTTCCTCCCCCATCATCCATCAGACAACTTTAAAGTCTTCAAGGGAAGGTAAATTTCTTAAGACAGTTTATAGCAAACTATGTTGGGATAACTAAAGGATTTATGTGTTTGCTGAAGAAAGGAGTTCCATTTTTATGGGATGACATTGTGCAACGATATTTTGATGCCTTGAATTAGGCATTAATCTCTGCCCCACTTTTGAGTTGACCAAATTATGGTAGATATTTCCTTTTATATCTTGCAGATGTAGAATCAACCATAGGTATGGTTCTAGTTCAGGAAGATTATGCTCTCACTGAGTACGTGATTTAATACTTGAGTCGATGCTTGGTAGGCCCTAAACTACGCTATTCTCAGGTTGATAAATTGGCCTTGGCGATTGTCCATGCTATCTAGCATCTTTGTCATTATATTCTACTACACAAAACGTTCATCTTAAAGGCGGTCAATCCTTTCCAATTTGTCCTTAGTGGGCAAGTGATTGGGGGAAAATAAAATCGATGGATTGTTATTTTACAAGAATTTAATCTCAAGTTTTTTTCAGCCAAGTCTAAGAAGTCATTGGTTTTTGCAGAATTAATTTCTGAGTTGCCTTGTGAAGAAGATATTATTTATGAGGAAAGTTTCCCAGACGAACATCTATTCCTCATCTCTTCACAAGATCCTTTGTATGGAGATATCATCATCTATCCCCTTCCTTTGAACATCCCCCTTACTTCCTCTAAGGATGAATGTCGAAATTTACTTCACTTGGCTAAGAACTATGTCATGATTGGTGATACATTATATTGTCAAGGGGATGATTCAATCCTTAGGTGTTGTTTAGTTTTAGAGGAAGCAGAGTTTGTGCTCAATGATTGCCACAGTGGAGCTTGTGGTGGCCATCTATCTGGGCTTGCAATAGCCCAGAAAATCTTGTGTGTCAACTACTTTTGGCCTTCGATTTTCAAATATTGTATTGAAGCGGTCAAGCATTTCCACCCTTGTCAAGTTTATACTCAGAAGATGTGCGCTCATCTAGCTCCTCTCTTCCTTATTATCACTGTTTGTACTTTTACAAAGTGGGTTATTGACTTTACCACTTGTAATCCGCCTTCACCGGTGAATCACAAGTACATTATAGTGGTCGTCGATTACTTTACGAAGTGGGTTGAGGCCATGCCTAGTTATAAAAATGATAGTGAGATAGTAGCGTTGTTCCTCTTCACTCAGATTATTTCACGTTTTGGTATCCTTAGAGAGATTGTCATTGATCATGGTAGTCATTTCCAGAACCAATTAATGATCGAATTGGCTCTTAAGTTTGGCTTTTGACAGGAGCATTTGTCTCCATATTACCCTCAGGCCAATGGGAAAGTTGAAGCCGTGAATAATTCCCTCAAGGTGATCCTGCAAAGGACAATTGACAAAAATCGATCCAATTGGCATATCATGATGTATTCGACTCTCTGAGCATATTGAACCTCAGTAAAGATTGCCATCGATTTTACAACTTTTCAATTAGTTTAGGAGTTGGAATCTATTTTTCCTATTGAATGTGAAATCCCATCCCTTAAGCTAGCTATTCTTCCAAAGACCTCTAGTATCGAAGAGTGCCTCTTTCATTTAGTACATCTCGATGAGCAGTGTTGAGATGCCACCACAATAAACGAGGCCCATAAAAAAAGGGTTAAAACTGAGTACAATAAAGTTGTCCATCCTTGAGTCTTTTCCGAAGGCAATCTTGTCGTGGTCTATGAACAAGATAAAGACACCTTGGGGCTAGGCAAACTCAATTCTGTGGTATGGTCCCTTTATAGTGAAACGAGTTTGAGGAAAAGGGGCTTATGAATTAGTTGATTTTGAAGGGAATAAGTTGGCGGAGCCCCAAAATGGGCTCTACCTCATGAAGTACTTTTCTTAGGTTACGACCAAGCAATGGCTTCTTTGTATATTTTTTATTTTTGTACATATTTCATCGGGAGTTGTTGCGATATTAACACTTTTTTGCTCTGCTTCGGCAGGTGTCGATGGATGACTTGGTCTATTTCGGATTTGTTGATGGTGCTAATCAGCACACTCAGAATCTTGCTTCAGCAACTTGGGTGATTTATTATCCATCTAGTCAGTTGATGGTGTCAAGGGGAGTATGTATTGGTTCTACTTCAAATAATATTGTTGAATGTACTGTCGTTATTAATTTACTATCTGAAGCTAATTCTTATGGAATTGGTTTGTTGGTAGTGTATCTTGACTCATAGCTGGTAGTGTAACAATTAAATAACATTTATGGGTTCGAGATCGTTATTCATATTGCAAATTTTTAAGAGTGAGGGTGTTGTAAATATAAATTTTTTATGTTACTTATTTGCACATTCCACGATCTAAAAATTCATTAGTGGATTCTATCACTAATCAAGCATTAGATTGACATATCAGTCATTCATCAAGTTAAAAACAAATATCAAAAATTTCGAACTGTATATATATATCATAAAACTACTCGTGTGTACATAGAGTGTTCAAAAATAATATACAAAATCGGAAATAAAGGCCAATAATCATGTCCAGTCTATCTATCGACCCGGCTCAAGATGAGCGGCTAAGAAGGCGATTACTGCGTTGGCCACAAGCCGAAGTACGCAAACCCAGTCTCATGGTACTCCTACCATGCGGTGCTGCATCTCCTCAGGTATGTCTTCTACAGCCACCATTGGTACCTGGTGAGTCAATCTCACCAAGTTTATTTGGACTACATATAATACCCTCTCTATCTCAGTAGTCGCCTCTTTGACATCTCTTCCATGATGTCTATGCCATAGAAATCTGTCTGGTCTTATTAGACCCACATATGAAGCATGATCGTTATGTTAGTATTTTAATCCCATCAAAAATATTTCTAAGCTCATTTTCATATTAAAGAAAAAAAACCTTAAAAATTGATAAAAAAAACTTAAAAAATGGTTACCTATCTCTCCCCATGTTGCATTTGGTGGCAGCACCACGTCTGAATCTCCTTTGAAATCCATACTAGCATTGGGATAGTCGTCCACAATGATGATTTGTTGTTCCCACCAAGAGAAGAACTCATCATCAAAAGCAGTCCTCGGCATGTCCTCGCCTCCAAGGCATTTCATTAGGTCGACCCACCTACCCATCCGAGGATCTTGGCAGCTACTGATAGAGACTAATACTCTAGGATGTAGCCCAAGCATCTTCTCGAGGAGGAAGGAGCATAAAATGGTCCCATATCTGAAATTTTTGGTCTCCCCTTTCTGAATGGAGGACAACTGGCTCTTCATATTGGTAAGAAGAGGTGTACATGAGTCAAAAATAGTGGTGAGGCACTCCATGGCCAACCTCATGGATACTCATGAAGATTGGTGCAATGAGGCTGATCCGTTTATCCTGGATATGGTGAGCAATACAATCCTCATGGATAAGCTCTCCACATGTTTTATTGGAATATGACTCCCAATTTTTCTGGATGCCCAGGATAGTAAATGTGAACATAGTCTTCCACTGAAAGACTACCTCGTGTCTGGCCAGTTGAATGTGCAACTTCTCCTCTCTAGGAGAGATCAGTGATAAAGTAAATATCCTCCACCTCTATCCTCAAAGGCATTTGATCAATCATAAATGCATCATCTTCGATACGCCAATAGTGGATTAGCATTTCAAGCAAACGGGTGTTGGCCTTCATGTTGGGCATTTTGAAAAATTTCATCAAGCCACATCCCCTCAATGCATCTAATGCCTGCTGATCATTCATAACTTCATTATCAATGGTAGTATGCTCCCTGTCTCTCCATGTGATTGTCATTGTGAAAGAAAATTGAGTTTCAACCGTTAGATTTTTGTGTTGAAATTTCAAACCGCATATACGCGGGCCCCTTTCACACACAATCACATGTAGGGCCTTCGTATATGCAAGTCTATAATATCCAACCTGCATATACACCGCGTTGAATTTTTTAACATAAATTCCTACGGTCAAACCTTAATAAAAATTTCTAAAAATAATCATAAAGTAATGCAAGCTTGAATTGGTGGTTACCTGATGATTTTGATCCAATTTGAATGGTCCAATTCTTTCGGGGGCAGGTTTGATCTTTTCTCTCCACGACTTTTTCTCTCAACAAAAATGGTACAAATGTTGAGTCAAAAGGTCATTTCATAGCTTTGAAAATGTCAATTTTTTTCAAAAGTTGATTTTTTTTGTCTCATGAATATTTTAACTTGTGAGCTCGGATTGTCGGGAATAGGTTATTTTTTGGGGTATTATGGATGCTTCTTCTAGATTTCATATTGGTTCCATGACCGCTGACCCGTCATGGCAAGTATGATTTACTTACTGCCATATAGGTTAGGGAAACCATATTTTCCATTGCATCTTGCATACTAACCTCCATTCGTCGATACACTTGCCATAGGGTCAATCCCATCATGTTATAGTTAGTAAACCATGTTCACTCACTGATTTTTAAATCATGACACAGTGGTAGAGCCATCCTTTACATGGGCATCGTAGTTAGCACCTCGCTGACATTTTTCGCCCATGTTGTTATATTGAGTAGGCTCGAGAGTCCTCTTTAGTCCCGCCATGACTTGTACATTGAAAACTCATTCCTCTTTGCTTCTTCGCTTCGTTTTGGCCTTATACCCTAGAGGCTCCTTTGTATTCAATTGTACTAATGCATTGCATTTCAACTATTTGCACCTTTTGGCCTTGAGCCAGCTTCACTTGGACTCGTGTTTAAGCCTCTTGTTTGACCATGTCTTCTGCAAACTCAAACTTGCAATCACTTAGCTTCTGCAACTTGGCACACCCCTTGATCTGTGGAAGGAACATCCCTTTGAGTGTCCTTGACCATTTTTGCCTCCCTGCATTGAGTATAGGATTGTTCCCATCCCAAGAACTAGATCATCTATTTCACTGACACTCATTCTTTCCATTGTACTATAGCATTCTTTTATTCTTTTTCTAGCTTAAAGAAAAAGTCAAAAAATTATATATTCCAAAAAGAGCAGGAACAGGAAAAAATTTCCATATATTGTTGGCAGCTAGAGTCAGTTGTGTTTCCCTTGAACAAATAACTCAAAAGAAAGTCTCTCCTCCATTTTGGGCAGGATTTAGTTTGACTTAGCTACACCTTAACCTTGTTATTGAGTAAGTTATCCTCTAATTGGTTATCTCTTCCAATCATATGTAGAGTTCGTTCATGCCTCCTGCATGATGAAATTATACACAATTATCATATGCTACCACATAGTCATCATTGATTCGTGCTTTTGTTCAAGGGAAATAAGCCTGAGTCAGCCTCTCTACGATGTCTCTTGACCTATTTTTCAGTTGGCCATCCCTGGTTGTCAGTGTCTTGTTTGTTATCACATTAGTTATATTGGTCCTTTACTCATGCTAGTTTGAGAAGGTCTCCATTGACTTCATGCTGGCAGGTCTTGTCCTTATCAACGATGACATATTGCTCTGAGGGCAGGCCTAGAACTGCACCCCGACCCTATTTTCATTATTGATAGGTCACCTTGTGCTCAACATCGGTCAATATCATGGGTCTTTGACTAAGTGGTTTCCCTTGTGTTCAACATCAGCTTTCATTATCACACACTGGGATTTGTGCATTGCCTTGGTTTCCATTTGACCCTATTGGTGGATTCCTCGCCCCTGTGTCGGCTTTCATTATTGGTTGGTTTAGATGGTTTCTATCATGTGCTAGCTACATCTTGTGTATGATAGAGATGTGCTTTGGTTGGGTTACTACATCTTTCTTTGTCTGATTCCTTCCACATTATTGGCCTATAGGTTACACTCGCACTAGATTGATGAAGGATGCCTTAATTCCTTCCTTCCAGTGGATCTTTTCCTATCAACTATGATTCATTTCTCTAGGGAAAAGATCTATAGTCCATTTGGCAGTACCTCGAGGTTTGCAGTCATCAATGGCAGATCCTTCGCTATCGATAGTGGGGAACCATCATTGTCCCTTGATTGGTAGATTCTTCTAGGTGATCGACCTCAGCTCATTCATTCACACTTGTTAGATTGTACCAAGTACCTTGACTCTCATTATCCTTATCGGTGAGTAGTCTCACGTTTGTTAACAGTATATATCAATTACCGATAATCAAATGATTTCTCACATGGTCAAATTTAGATCATTTATTCCCATTATGTAGAACTGTACCATGGCAGTCGGTGAAGACCTCGGATTGCATCAACATTCTTTGGTTCACTTTTCAGTTGCTCCTATCACTATTAGTTGACACCATCCACACTATATGTTGTAGTCCTTTACAGCGACATCTTATATGTTGGAATCCGAGTTGTGATGTAGTATCATCTTATTCCATAATGTTCATTGGGTACTATTGGGATCAATTTTTGACATCAGTGATCAACTTCATCCTTCAACTTCATTAATCATCTTCCTATATATGTGATGTTCAAACATGTACTTGCTCGATCATGATCAGATGATCCATTGTGTACTTTCAGTGTTTTATACTTGTATGCATAGTGGATCTGCTTATACTTGATATGAAGACATGCTTTACTTTCTCTGAGCATGGGTATGCCTGCCCCAGACAACTATTTCTTTCTGATCTTATTTTTTATGGCTTGGCAAGTTGAAATCTGGTGAAGTCCTTCTCATTTTTCGATAGGTTTCCTTTCCATATACTTAATACATTTTGGCCATCATATACCCCTTCTAACCTCATATATTAGGGGGAATCTATTATAGCTCCAAATATCACCTTTGGTATTTGTGATGCTTGGTTTATAACCTAGGCCAACCCCTCCTTCCAAACCTGGTCCAAATATTTTAAAAATAGTGTTTACTTCCTGTACGCTACTTTTCCCTATGATAAAAGTGTTTACACATGGGTTAGCCTATATCCAACCAGCATATATGTGTTAAAACACTTAAAAAAAATAAATTTCCTTAACTAGGGGCAGAGTTCATGGGTTTTACTTGTTCATTAGCTCCTAGTGCCTATGGCCCAACTATTTCCAACTGTTTCCCAACTAAAAAACTAATTTGGGAGAAGTATAAAAAGACTTCTATGTGAAGGCCTTAAGGACGAGAGAAGAGATAGAATTACTATACTAAGATTATCCCCTGATCAAGTCTAAAGTATCCCTATGCTTCAAGCACTTCCCCAAGTTTAGGAAACCCTTGTCTCCTTGAGTGTTGATATTCTACCACTTGCTTGAGATATCATGGTATTGGTTATCGAAGGAGGCTATTGAATACTAGGACTAGACAGACCAGGAGGATGGTTCCGCTCGGAGCTGGAAGAGGAAGACTCAGGTGAACTCTTTCCATGTTTATTATATATTTTTCTACAATAAAAAGAAACATTGACTTGTTCTCGAGGTCGACTTTGTTTATTCATTAGATGTTATTTTTATAATTCATGTATGAATGATTATTTTGATGTATAACTGACCATTTACTTATATGATATAAAGTTGATTTCATTAAAATGCTTTATCTATATGCTGCTATGTATGTTCGGATTGGTTGATTTGCAAATTCGAAGATCATCAGGAGTTACAGAGGATCTGAACCCTTGCTAGAACTACCCAAATGAAGGAAATTTAGGTACGTTCATCCATACATAGTTTGTTTATTTAAGCATGTTGCCTCAGTTTTATGCATGTTTCTTGCTGTAGATTACTCTTTCTCTATTGGGGTTCCAACCCAAAGCCCTAGGGGACTTATTTCCGTAACTATTACTTGTATTAGAAAGATTTGTGCCTACCATTGAGTGAAAATACAAAGTAGCCAACAAGTACGACATACACATAATGGGATATTCTCAATAGAAAGGCACTTGGAACAATACGAATATGCCCAACGACATCAGTAGCCTTTACTATTTCAAAGGAGACCACAACATAGGGTTTAACGTCAGCATTGGAAAAACTATATGAAAAACCCTCAGCCTTAAATAAGGTATTTCATATAAACGCTCATTTAATATGAAGATGTTAGAAGGTGGATCTATTTCTAATCATTTAAATAATTTTAATACAGTTACCAATCAGTTAAGTTTTGTAGGGGTAAATTTTGATGATGATGTTAGGGCTCTGTTATTTCTATGCTAATTTCTAGAAAGTTGGAATGGTTTAGTCATGGTCATTAGCAAATATGTCTCTGGATCTAGTATTTTAAAGTTTGACGATGTTGTCGATGCAATCCTTAGCGAGGACATGCGATAGAAAATCTTGGGTGAGACATTAGTTGATGCTTTGACTGCAGAGACTAGGGGAAGAAAAATGGAAAGATGAAAGAGCCCAGGATATCATAATAAATCAAAGAAAGGCAGATCCAAGTCCAAATCAGGGATAATGTGCTAGAAATGTGGGAAGAGAGGACACTTGAAGAAATAATGCAAGTTTGGGAAGGGAAAAGAATGAGACGCATAACAGGAAAACAATCATGAAGCGAATGCCACAGATGATGTGTTGCAAGATGCTTTGACTCTTCCATTAGAAAATGATGCCTGGGTGGTAGATTCAGGGGAGTCATTCCATGCCACACTTAATAGGAAACATTTCATGATTATGTTCAAGGAGATTTTGGACAGGTTAGATTGGGTGATGATAAGCCCTATAAAATAATTATAATGGCTACAGTTTTCATAAGACATCAGAATGAAAATCAATGGTTTTGGAAGGAGGTAAGGCATGTTCCATATCTAAAGAAAAATATAATTTCAATAGGGCAATTGGGAGGTTAAGGTTGTGTAACTACTTTTATAGATAAAACCTGGAAGGTCACTAAAGTAGCGATGGTAATAGAAAAAGGAGAAAAGGTTGGTACATTGTATTTATGCAATGGTATTTCTAATTATGTTAATTCTTTAACCTCTACAGGAGCAGATACAACATTGTGGCATCATAGGCTCAGGCACATGAGTCAAAAGGGGAT
Source organism: Pinus taeda (assembly GCA_000404065.3). NCBI lineage: Eukaryota > Viridiplantae > Streptophyta > Pinopsida > Pinales > Pinaceae > Pinus > Pinus taeda. The sequence goes on from APFE030350089.1 coordinate 347,739, forward strand.
GTAGATTCTTCACTCAATAAATTTGTTTCCGGGTTTGAACCATGTTTATTTGGAATTCCGTGAGAATTGTGTTTATGGAAAACAAAAGAGTGTTATATTCCTTAGAGTTGGGAAAGATAAGAAGAGAAAAAAATTAAAGCTTTTACATATAAATGTATAGGGACTTGCTCAGGTATCATCTCTCATTGGCTCTCATGATTATATTACTTTTATTGATGATGCAACTAGAAAAACCTATATTTATTGTATTTGGAATAAATCTGGTGCATTTGATACTTTCAAGAAATGGAAAGATTTGGTTGAAAATGAGATAGGAAAAATGTTGAAGTGTATTAGATCAGACAATGGAGGTGAATATTGTAGCAAAGAGTTTGATAGATAGTGTTCAAAGAATGGAATTCATAGAGAGAAGACAGCTATAGGAACACCACAAGAAAATGGTGTGTCAGAGAGGATGAACAGGACAATCATGGAGCATGAAAGGTGCATGAGATTGCATGCACGATTGCCTTTAAAATTTTGGTTAGATGTTGTAGATACTATTGTTTATATAATAAATAGAGGGCCTTCAATTTCATTGAATGGTGGTATTCCAAAGGAGGAATGGACAGGTAAAAACGTAAACTACTCATTTTTATTTACTTTTCGTTGTGAAGCCTTTTTCCACATTAATAAACAAAATATAACAAAGCTTGAGGAAAAATCAAAGAAATGTAACTTTATTGGATATGGTGTTAATGATTTTGGTTATCGATTTTATGATTATGAAAAACACAAAATCATTAGGAGAAGAGGTGTCATATTCAATGAAAAGGTTTTGTATAAGGATCAGATGTAGGAAAAGAAACAAGAAGAAGAAAACAGAGAATACGCAATGCTTGATGAGATCACAAAAAAAATGGAGGTTCCTAAAAATCATAATGAACAACAGCCAAAAAAACAAAATCAACCACAACAATAACAAGCACCTCAAACACGTAGAAGTGGTGTTAGAATATCTACCATGATAAGTAGACCTCCTCAATAATACACTCCTTCATTATATTATGTATCATTGAGTGATTCCGGTGAAGCAGAATGTTATGAAGAAACAGTGCAGTTAGGAACTAGGAAAAGGTAGGACCAAGCCATGAAAGAAGAGATGGACTCCTTAGTCAATAACTAGAGTTGGGACTTAGTCAGGTTGCGTGTATGTAAAATAACATTGCAAAATAAATGGGTTTATAGGTTGAAGGAAGAAGACATAGGTAGAAAAAGCTATAAAGGTAGACTTGTGGTGAAGGGGTTTACACAGAAAAAGGGTAGACTTTGATGAGATATTTTCTCTTCTTGTTAAGATGACTTTAATTAGAACTATTTTAAGTCCTGTAGTAGCTGAAGATTTACTTCTTGACCAGTTAGATATAAATAGAACCTTTCTCCATGGGGATTTGGAGGGAGAGATATAGATGCAGTAGCCACAAGGAGATGAGGTAAAAGGGAAGGAGAAACTAGTGTGCACATTGAAGAAGAGCTTGTATGGCTTAAGATATGCTAAAAGGTAGTGGTATCTAAAATTTGACGAGTTTATGTCTGAAAAAGGTTATACTAGATGTCACTCTGATCATTGTGTTTATCTCAAAAGGAAAAATGATGGTAGGTATATTATATTTTTATTGTATGTAGATGAAATGCTTGTTGCAGGGTCTAACATACACGAAATAAATGTGCTCAAAACAAAATTGGAAAGCTCATTTGTAATGAAGGATTTGGGCGTTGCAAAACAAATCCTTTGTATGAGAATAAGTAGAGACAGGAAGAATCAAAAATTAACTTTGTCTCAGAGTTAGTACATACACAAGGTGTTGAAAATATTTAAGATGTAGAGTCCAAATCCAGTTAGTATACATTTGGCTATCCATCTCAAAGAAAGTAAGGAGGTGTTTCCAAAGACTCAGGAAGAAATGACTTATATGTCTAATGTTCCATATGCATTAGTAGTATGCAATGGTCTACACACTGCCTGATATTGCGCATGTAGTGGGAGTTGTAAGCAAGTACATGAAAACTCCAGGAAAAGAACATTGGATGGCGGTGAAGTGGATTCTCAGGTATCTGAGACGTACCACAAATCAAGCATTATGCTTTGGTGGTTTGAAGATTGCTCTACATGGATATGTTGATGCATATATGGTGGGGGATAGAGATAACAGGAGGAGGACCACATGGTATGTGTTTATTGTAGGTGGAACAACTATTAGTTGGGTTTCAAAACTTCAAAGTGTTGTTGCACTCTCAATGACAAAAGCATAGTATGTTTCTGCTACAGAGGCTAGTAAAGGAATGATTTGTTTACAAAGGTTTCTAGATGAATTGGGTAAGAAGCAGGAGTTGGGAAGGCTATACAGTGACAACCAAAGTGACATACATCATGCAAAGAACTCTGCATTTCATTCCAAGACTAAAAATATACAAATCATGTACCATTTCATATGGTCAGTGTTGGAAGATGGATAGTTGAAGATGGAAAAGATACACACTAGCCAAAATCTTGCAGATATGTTAACAAAAGTTGTAACCAAGGAGAAACTCAGATTCTTCTTGGTTTCAATTGGTCTTCAAGTACAATGATCAAAATGAGAAACAACCAAGTCTAACGTGGAGTCATTTTCTAGCAAATGAAGTAGTAATGGAGTTTTTATAATCACTCTTCAAGTGGGAGATTGTTGGGTGTGGAGCTTGACTATCTTCTTTGGTCAAAGGTATCGCTACATTGAACCCCAATTCATAATGGGGCAGAAATGACGCCCATATTTGTGTGCCAATAGGGCAGTCCAGGGGGCAACGTTGATTCTTTCGAGCACCCCTTTGGTGGGGGATCGGGGGTAGCACCCCCAAAAGCTAAAAATAGATGTAAAATTTCCTTGGAAAATGTTTTAATTTTGTAGTCTATCTGAGCCATTCATTAGGCGGAAATATGATGGTAGAAGTTATGTTTAATTTTGTTTTTTCTCTCTAGAAGGAAACCCCTATCTATATATGAGAGAATTGTACTACAACTATGTATATTTTTATTATGAGCAAGGAAGAGAGAGGAGATTGAGAGCGAAGGGTGAATCACAGCAGATCTGCTATAGGTTGCATCTCTTCAGTTTGGTGGATGATATAAAAGGAGGGACTGGTTGTTTCTTCATTAACGTAGCCCAAATTGGGTGAACCACGTATATTTGTGTCTCTCTTGTTTTTATGTGGTTTCTGTGTTTATATTTTTGCAATATTTTATGTGTTCCATTGCTCTGTAATATATAATTTACTAACACTCTGGCCCACTAGTAGGTGGCATCAACAATTTTATGACTGAAAGGCATAATTTGGTATGTGAATGTAACCCAAGGGGTTGTGAATATGGTTTTTCACTGATCTGTATGGAAGATCTAGATTTGGTTGTACCCAGGGAACTCATCCATGAAGTATAAGACCTTATGATTGGTGAAAACATCGACGACTTGGTCGATGAATAACATCGTGCAATTATCTTTGGGGAATTCTTTCTTTAGATCCCTAAAATCAGTACAAACATGGATGGTGCCCTCTTTTTTGATGACAAGTACATGGTTAGAAACCCAAGATGTGTAATAAATATGATAGATGAATCCAACTTTGTGGAGTTTTTGATTTCCTGTTTGATTGCTACTGCCTTAAAAGGATGTAACTAACACTTTTTTCTACTGGATGGGATAGGTGTCAAGACACATGTCAATGTGATGTTCCACAATGGTGATACTAATTCCATGCATGTCTAAGTAATCCACCACAAAAATATGCCCGTATTCTTGGAACAAGGATGTGTATGTGGTTATTTCCTCTAGAGAGCATGTTGTCTCCAGGGAGATCTCTTTGACTCTTCCAATTTTTCTTGAAATATTCACCTTGATCGTAGGAAAAATATTGGACATGTTCCCTTCCTCAAATGAATCAAGTGCTAGGATGTGATTTTTGAATGAATCGATCTTCCGTGGTGGGAGGAAATGTTTGACTCTGTTAGGTTCCTATACCAATAGGAGTCATAATTTTTGAATGACTGAGATTAAACCTGTAATATGTACATACCTTTTCTTTTTGCAAATGTTTTCCATATTCAAAAAATTAAAAAATGTAAAGAGGGTATGTCCTAAAAGAGAAATCAAAGGACAAAAACAATAAAAATGTAAAAAAAGATGAAAAATATGAACCCTAAGAAAACAAAAAGGGCCATGAAAGTGAGCAAGCCAAAATGCTACTCCTACTTTACTTTTATGCAGAATAAAATGATTGTGTGTAGCTTGTTACTCATGCTGCAATCCATGGTAATCAAACTATTTAATCTTGATTATGCCATGCTTTAAATTTCATATTGATAGTTAGAGAATAAAAATTTGGCCAAACAATGTAACCTTGGTAGATCACTAGTTAGGTAGAGTAAATAAAAGGAGCTCAATTTTTCAATCTGAGCCCTTGGATGTAATAAGGTTAGCTTTAGTTAGTTTACTATTGTAAAAAGAAAGAAAAATGTTTGATAAGGGTTTGCTAGCTCAAATGCACCCTAATAAAGAGAAGTAAAAATGGTAGGATGAGTAGATGGGTAAGTAGAAGAAAGGTTGCAGAATTATGGTCATTGGTCAGACAAAAGCATGTATAACATCTTTTCCATCATAAAATTTCTAGCTATCAATGAACAATCAAGCATGCAAGTGATTTACAAAGTCAATTAATTAACTTGCCTCATTCATTTTACCCCTTTACTTAACTAATTTCCAACACTAAAGTTCAAAGTAACTAAAAACCCTAAGTCAAAGAGGCTCGGAGTATTTCTCTAACTTTTGGAGGGACAAAACCCTTGGATCAATGACTTACACGCAATAAGTACTGAAAACCCCCTCATAAAAATTCTTCCTCCCCTTTACTTCATTCATTTTCCCTAATAATACTCCTTTCCCAAGGTTAAGATACTTTTACCTAGGAAAAGTATTTATTCCCTCACATATATCATTTTCAATCAAAAACCCACAAAAACACCACATACTAAGTATTTATGTTATTATGGGAAAAGCATTAAAACATGAAAAATCATATACTTAGAGTATTGTGCCGCTTTTTGTTCATTTGATTAATTACTAATTTTTATTTATTAAATCCCAGACAGAAATCCTTTTTTCCTGTATATATTTAACTCCTACATATAAATTAACACCCTTATTTTAATTATATAAACTATGATTTTCTACCCAAACCCCGATGCCTTAACCTTGCTTTAATCCATCGTTAGTCAAAAAACCGCCACACTTAAGTGCATGTTGGGCCCTCGACTACGCAATGTATAACTTCCTTGCCCGATGACCATACGATTTATCCTCTTCACATCTGATGACCCTTATCCATTTTGGGCTATCGATGTCGGAACATTACCCACCCCAAAAAGTTGCTTTCCGCTAGGCCCCCGATGCTACGTGTCGCTGAATGTATGGAATGAGGCGGCCTCCCCCAATACCACCGAGCGCCCAAAAGAGGTGCGATAGAAACCACTTACCACCTACCCGCTACACGTCAAAATGGTTACTATTCACCTGCTACATGAAAAAGTGACCACTGTTCAACCGTACCCACCAAAATTGACTTTCGCGCATTAAGCCAAAAAGCCCCAAATCATTTGCTTTTATCATTTTTTCAACTGTAAACCTCCATGCAGGCACCTGTGAATGTCGTAGCTATCAACCTATGTCCAAGTGCACCCTAAAGATGCCACAGAACACCCAGGCCACCTTTCAGCCTACACAGAGCATTTTCGATTCTTTGCAGTTGCCAACCAACCTGTTCAAAGCTAGTTTTTCTTAAATTCTAGGTATTTAAGCCATAATTCTTTAGAAACCTGTCAATTTTAGAACCAGTTGCTGAGTTTTATTAATTAAGGTAAAAAATTAATTAAAGAAACTCTAGCAACTCAAACGTACTATGTACTGAACCACCATCACCCTAAAAAACTGAAAATCACATCCCCCACTCTCAAATCCACAAGAAATAAGAATGGCTACCCCAATTACCATGGATGTTAGACCTATTTCCACTCCTTATCTGGACCTAGACGACCTCCCCCTGGTTGATAAGGATATCCATATAAAGGACACCTTTGTCTATGAATCCCCTCTCAAGCTATACTACCGATACAGAGACCAATACCTAAACCATCCTGATAAAATTGGTTTTTGGGAGTCCAATTTGCCTGAGTACCAATTCCTTGAAGTTCACATTTTCTCAAAAATTGTCCATTACTACCATGAAAATTATATCCCTAGTCAAAGAGCAGTGATGTCCCCTAACCAAACCATACTTTTCACCATCACTGTTGAATCAATCAATGAAATGCTACAAATCCAACCCGGCCAAAACTTGACTCTCCTCTCCATTCGAAATCTGTTGGAATTATTTCCCAAGCTCAGCTCTACTAGATTGGCCCAAAGAATCAAAACCTTCATTGTAGAAGAAAAGTATACCCCTAAAGAAACCCCTCCATATGTGTATACCATATTTCCCCATTTGGCCAAGACATTGTAGCAATGATATCCAGTGTCCTAGGTTATACTACCAGTGAGCATATAGATGAAATTATCCTTGCTTTTATGTCCATATACACTTCAGGATCGCCTCTTGCTGTTATTTATGATTATGCCAAGTTTATAGCCGATAGGATGCATGACCAGTTTCTCAGAATGAGTAATGAGAGAGTCTTCAAATACTCCTCTGTTTTGTACCACCATTTTCTATGTTTCCAAACAGACAATTTTCCATTCACATTGCATGAGCTTGATACAAAAGGTCAACCCAGATCAATGATTTTCTAGACTCCATTGATCCACAAATATCACTCCCCATATTCATATACAAACTTCATAGACCTATTTGTACATCCCATTGTGACAATGCTGATAGGAAGCCCTCCTCCAAGAATCAGTTTAGATATAAAGAGAATCTCGCAACTCTCAAAACAATCCAAAGTTGGTGATTGGTACTTGTACCAAGACCACACTGAGATCAGGATTTATGGCCGTGAGCTAGTCCCATAAAAACTACCTAAATACCTCCCAATGAGGTTATTTTCCCTAGAGTGCTACAGGTAGATAATAAATTCAGATGAGGTACACTTTGTTAAAGCCAAAAAGAAAGCCCAGCTCAAGATCAAAGACCAATTAGGCCCCTTTATTTGTAATAGCAAAAAAGCTCAAAAGGAGGTAGACCTAATCCTTCAAATATTAAATCTTAAATGGAGGTTCATATGGAGATATGATCCCTTGGACTTCATCTACAAAATAAGGAAAAAAAACAAGATGGCTCCCTATATTCATCACTACATACCCGAAATAGAAAAGTATTCCAACAAATGATAATGGGTTGAAATTACTTTAGAGGATAGGGATAGTACTAAAGTTGTTGTGGAAAACACATTGATTGAACTAGAGAGACAACTTGATGAGGGTTGTTTCCTATAGGTGCCAGAACGATTCGACGTACCAGAAGAATCAGAAGCACCAGACCTATCAGAGGTGCCAGAAGGATCATAGGTACCGAAAGAATTAGAAGTACCAGAGCAATCAGATAAAACAGATAGACCAGTGGCCACCATGAGTACCCCACTAGGCTGACAAACTCCTCTAAATGAGGAGAAAAGCCTCAAGAGAAGCGGGGAAGGGGCCAGTACTTTAGAAATAGCAACATCACAATCCTATGCAGAGACAAGCAAGGCTAAGAGACAAAGAGTCAATCCTAACTCTGAATAGGAATATACAAAGGAGATGGCTGAGGTTACAAGCACAGAAAGAGATGTGTGTAGGCTTTCCAGTCCATCTGGAGGCACTCTAGAACATTCCACATCACACACTCAGATGTTGGAAAGGTAGCAAAGTGTTGAGGTATCCTCTTTTAGAATGCCAGCAGATAAAGACCAAGACATCAAAGAGAGATACTAATAAATAGAAGCTAGCAATGTGAGGCTGAAAGCCCAAACCTATGCACAGTATTTGAAGATGACCCCTACCAATCAGGAAAGGCTTATGTCAGGCTATGTTGTTAAAGAGGGGAACATGCAAATGACCTTCATCAAGCCGACCACTCAGCATCCAAGGACAACAACAGATTTTAAAAGAGTGGATTTTTAAGTACTGGAAAGGGATATTCATCCCATTGACCAGATTGAGCTGCATAAGCAAACATGCGAAATGATTTATTCTACATTAATAGGGTAAGCCATAGAAACCCACCAATTATAGAACTTTTTAAGCAATATGTCAGATCAGTTTCAGTTGGAGAAGGCATCCTCACAGGCCAAAGATAAAAGAATCAAGTCCTTAGAGGACTTAGTGATAAAGTTGGGGAATGATCCCAAGGATGTGAAGCAACAGAGCAACTAATTGAAAAGAAGAATGATGACATTGCTGCACTGAAGAAGTATCTCAAACTTCCCCATCTTCATCACCTTCAAACAATGGAAGTCCTAGAAGAACAAAATGGACATGAAGAGCTTATGGACTTAGTCCTAAAGATAAATGATCAGCTTAAAGAAACGAAGAAGGAGTTGGACACTTGGATTCAGTCCAAGCAAAGTGACCTGGCCACAAATTCCACAACTACTATCCCCACAGTGACAACAATAGTTCCTTCCACAATGGAAACATCATTGGCACCTACAGCTCCACCTGCCACAACACTGCCAATTACAACTGAGTCCACTATAATAGTAGGTACTTCAACTAAGAAAACAACAAAACTAGTAAAATCTATAGAGGAGATGTCCATCCAAGCTAAAGAGCTCAAAATATTAAAGGAGAAAGTGGTAAGTTTAGAAACTGACTGTAAACTTACCAAAATTCAGCAAGGAGAAGAAACACAAAAATCTATATGGATGGGAGAGAAAAATCAAAGTCCTAGAGAAAGTTTTGACACTGTAGAATCCACTAGGACATACTAAAGAGATACTCTAGACCAACATCATTGACTCTGCCAGTGATATTTGGCCATCAATCGAAGTCATATTTGAGCAGACAGAATTTGTGAAGGTAGGCACTGAAGCTATCCAGAAAGTAAGTAAAGAATTAGGAGATAAACGTGAGGATGCAAATCGACTCATCCACCTCTTGAATAGTTAGAATAGATATGAGCTCCATGAGCTTGGCATAGAGGATAGGACTGAAGCCATCCTAGAAATTAAAAAGGTTCTTTCCAAAAGAACCTCATGCTCAACTTAGAAGAAAAATGTCGTAACATGCAGGTAGCCATTGACAGATTCATGGATAAATTTCAAATTTTGAGGGACAAAGGCCTTCCCAGTCCTATGGGAATCAATGATAAACTCATGACCCAATTGGACTGTAGTGATAAACTCTAGAGGTTGGCCAAGGAACAAACCATCTCTTCAGGAATTAAGGCCTTGTCAACTGGAAAAGTATTGTATGATACTTTGGAGAACCTGTTTTTTTCTAGAACATAAGGTGAAACACTTGTTTCTCACCAAACCAAATTTTGCAAAATACACAAAGGTAGATGAAATTTACAGAACAATGTTGAAAATGAGATTGCTTGAGACATAACAGTGGGAGGAAATGACAGATTTACTATGAAAAAGTTTTACGTTAGAAAGGTATGACAGTAAATCTGAAGGTAGGTGAAATAGGTAAAAGACAGATTAGCAGGGTCAAAGGATAGCAGAGTCAAAGAGTATCAGTAAAAGATAAAAGTAAACAATATTCTAGCATAGAAATACCACAACTATTAGCCAGCATAAAGGGTTCCAACTCAACAGAAATAGCCAACAACACCATAATAAAAGGGACAACAAGAAGCAGTTTTACATCTGTCTCTATCTTTATGTAAGAAGATATTCATATTCCCTAGATTAAGGCTCAAGTTGTTTTGAGATATTTTGTAAATATTTTTTTATAAATACTTTTCATTTTGAAGTATGCAGGGTGGATTCCAAGACATTTTTATAGACTTTTTCTCTGAAATCAAAATTCTATTGTATCAATGACTAAATTGGTTTTCTGAATCAAGGAATAAAGATAAGATATTTTACATCATTCTTGTGTAAATCGAAATACAAATAAGTATTCTCTCATGTTTATTGTTGTTTTCTCTTACATTTCTTCATAATCTTGTTTGTTTCTCTAAAATTTAAATGTATAACAAGGAATGATATTTTAGAAATTTCTTGAATGCACTCTATCTTGATTGTTTTATATTCTAAATGTTTTCTCCTAAATTATCTTAGCTAACAAATTCTTAACTGCTCCATAGCTTCCATAATTTCTCCTTTCGTTTATAACAAAGGATTCTTAATTTCCCTTTCTTCATGATCAACCTCTGATTCTCATTCTGATCCCGTTCCAAGGATTGTTTAGTGCCCTTTCACCCTGGTTATAATCATTTCATCCATTAGACCTGAAGATTTTCCTTTTTCTTTGCTAGCCTACCCTGTGAACATTCCCTTTAATGATCTGGTCCAGTTATGCTATTCAATTATTGACTTCATAGCCCAATGGCTTGAAGACCTAGCTCTATCCATCTCCTGTAAGAATTCCACCACCCTACCTTCAATTGAAAGAAAACCCCCATGAACACTGAGAACTAGCCTAAAATCCCATAAAAACAAGGCTAAATTATAAAGGGAGAGCCCTCTCTAGACTTAGGCTGGCTAGAACCTAAGCCTAAAATATTGGTTTGTGGTCACCTCAGATTATTCCTTCTTTTGATAAATTCTAAAGAAAACTTTTGTGTGATAACATAGTGGTGACCATATTGGGGATTTCAAATCCTTAGTCTTAATAAACCTTTGAGAAAATTTCAAATCTCTATTTCAAGCCTCTTAAAGGGTTTATTAGAAGTTATTTACAAAATTTCACAAAAAGAAAGTAATTAGAAAAGCTCGAAACTATAGCTTCAAGGAGAACTCACTATACTATGGCCAATCTAGATCCAAACACTACCCCAATGGTGGATAATCCCAACTTGATTTAGAGAAGATCGAAAAGACAAGAGAATTCAGTTAGTCCAACACCTTCAATCAAAGCCGATTCATGCCCTAATGAGTTGTTTCTTTTAGAAAGCCTCCCCTTTGATGAGTCATTTGACCTTTCCCTATTTAGAACCAAGTCTGAAAGTGCACTTGATGACATAGTTATGGATCTAGAGTTTATTGCAGACCTCGAAGTCCAAAATGAAAACCAGTCAATTGATGAGTATATTCTAAACTCCCCTCAGTCATCCCTTACTACTGCTAAGATCCCTGAGCTTTCTGAACCAGTGTCAACTAGCCTTAGTTCACCATTATTCCCTTCCACCTTTGAAGTTCATTCCTCACCTCCATTTATACCTTCACTTCCCTACCAACCTATAATTACCCATCAATTACCTATTACTCGTAGTTCTCCATCAGCTACTGTATCATCTCCTAGTACCCCAACCCCACTTCCTAGCCTTGCCCAACTTAGAGCCATGGAAAATAGATATGATCCTCCTGTGTTTCCTACCACACTTGGTACCATGCCACAATATTACGAAAATAAAATTGTCCAATTTGATGGCATAGGAACTTATACAACACAACATCATGTAAACAAAATGACAGACTAATTTGAATTGCATGAAATTGATATTGAAGATGTTTAGATGAGACTTTTTGCTCATACTCTATCTGGTGATGTAAGGAAATGGTTTAGGTCATTACCTGCTAATAGCATAGATAGTTTAGATATATTTTATCAACAATTTTTAAATATATAGGAAAAGAAAAAGAACCCTCTCTAGATCCTTTCAGAATATGAAAACATCAGGGGAGGACCAAATGAAACAGTCCATGATTACTGTACCAGATTTAGCAATATATACAACGCACTACTAGTCAATCTTAGACCCCCACCTGACTTAGCACTGATAAATTTTCCTGATGGGTTTGATACTAGTATGGCCTTCCAACTCAGAGAGAGAAATCCTCCAACTTTAGAAGACATTTAGAGTGTAGTAGCTAGTGCAAAAGCCAACTTGCTAGCAAAAAGAGCTAGGGTTAGGAATGAAAGGAGAGGACCTGCAAAAGATGAAGCCTCACCCTCTGACCTTAAAATAGATGTTCTAACAAAGGGTATGGAAAAACTGATGGATAGGATAGAAAACATTGAGAGGAAGCCTCAATGGGATAACCAACAGGCACCTCTAGTGAGAAATCCAAACTTTAGAAAGAATCAGAATCAAAATATTGGTAATAATGGACCCGATTAGAATATTAGGTCTCCATTTCAAGAAAACTATGTTGAAACATCCCATTTAGATGACCCTGAACAAGACACACACATTAACTTGATGGGATTAGATGATGAGGAAACCGTCTTCTTAACCCAAGATGAGCAGGAACTGCATATGTTGCAGCAATTGCAAACCCAATCCGAAGGATCATTTGATTATAAGAAAGGGTATGATTCTACCATTTTTTAACTACACAAAAAATACAATTTAAGGAGTAAAAAGAATTTGGACACTCCTGACCAGACCAAGAAAATAGTATCAAAACAACCCAAGAAGATCAAATTAGGCCTAGTTACTAAAACTCTTCAAATTCTCCCTAGACAAAATCAAAACCCTCCTAGTCATTGTAGATATAGCCCATGATCAACCCCCTAATGATCAACCATCCACTTCAATCCCCTCCAAGGAGATAGTGGAGAAATCTCCAGACATCATATTAGAAAATCCACAGAAAAAGACCTCAAATGCATAAAAATAAGAGCAACCTTCTTCAATTCTTGCTATGAAAATTCCAAGCCCTCACACAAAAAAAGCCCCATTTCCTTTCAATTTGGGAGTAGAGGTGGCTAAACTAAAAATTTATGTTCCCTTAACAGAGCTTATTAAAAATGAAACCTATAAGTCTCAAATAAACAAAACCTTAAACTTTGTTAAGAATGAAGACTCTGTCAACTTGTTTGATGATCAGCTCGAGCTTATATTTGGTGTTGATGTTAATGGAAAACCATTAGAAGGGGGAATACCACCTTTTTATATTATCCTTAGCATTCATGATAAAATCTTACACAATGCAATGTTAGATTCAGGAGCTTCACACAATTTAATGCCTAAATCGGTTATGGAAAAATTAAACTTGGACATTACCAGACCTTGCAAGGACTTATTTTCATTTGACTCAAGTCAAGCCAAATGTCTAGGGTTAACCAAAGACCTGTGTGTTTCCTTAGTACAATATCTTGCTAAGATCATTCTTATGGATATAGTACTAATTGACATCCCACCTAAATATGGCATGATTTTGTCTAGATCATGGGGGGCTATACTCCAAGGGTCTTTACAAATTGATATGTCATATGCCACAATCTCAGTCTTTGGACAACATAGAAAGCTATATAGAGAGACCCTAATGAAATATGTGGTGAGTAGTTGGGATAGACCTCAAAAATTTCCTATCTACTCGCTTTTGACATTGATTATTTCATTTTGTATAATGTTTAACAAACACAACAAAACACTTCAAACAATGTTATTTTAGAACCAAAAGAAATTGTAGTTACAGCTAAAAAAGAAATTGTCCAAACTCAAGATATTTCCAATAAACAAGATAATCAAAATGCAACAAACAAGGAAAATATTGTTCCCCCTGACAATCAAAATTATGAACATGAGATATTGTTGCACCTTGACTTTGATGGATTAGTGAATAAGTTAGGAGCAGGAGCAAGAGTGTGGGCATATAATCTGGAGAATGATCACTCAATGGGCCATGCTTACAGACTGAATTTTAAATGCACTAAAAACATGGTTGAGTATGAAGCACTTCCTTTAGGTCTTAAATTAGTTAGGAAGCTAGGAGATATAAGAGTTTCTATCATGGGAGACCCTGAATTAGTGATAAAATAGATTAAAGTTGTATATATGACCAAATACCCTAGATTAAGTTGTTACAGATGAACCATTATAGAAATACTAAACACTTTACTAGAAACCAAAGTTGTTGTAATTCCTAGGAAGAATAACATGCAGGCTCATAGTTTAGCAATGTTTGTCAGCACTTGTAAATTACCATTTGAGCCTAACCATCAGTACACTGTTGAGTTCAGGCATAGACCTGCTATCCCAGATAACTTGAAAAACTGGCAAGTATTTGCTAATGACCAATAGATAAACAATTTTTTAACCTTGGAGGAAGAATTTGTAAATTGTAATATAGATACTAGCATAACATTAGATCATGATTTTAAAGATGAAATAGAAATGAATGGAATAGAGGATGAAAAGATAGATAGATTCCATCCACTAAATTTAGAATATTTGATGTACAAAACCTAAAGAAAGTTGAAATTGATGAGATAATCAACGAAGACTCTGAAATCATTAATCTCAAAGACAACTTTTTTCCCAAAGGATTAACTCCTTTGGAAGACTTGTTTGATTCAAATGATGTACCTAGGAAACCAAAGATGGAACCCTTAAAATATGATATAGAGGCGTGTAATATAGGAACTAAGGAAAATCTAAAATTGATCAAACTTTCAAAGTCCTTACCTCCTACTGAAAAAGTGAAATACCTTGAACTATGAAGGCAATTCCAAGATGTCCTTGCTTGGAGTTATGAGGACCTCAAAACCTATGACACCAACATCATACAACACACTATCCCCATAAAAGAAAACCAAAAACCTTTCAGGAAGAAGCTTAGGAGGATCAATCCCATCCTATTACCTTCTATTCAAAAGGAAATAAATAGGATGTATGAGGCCAAGATAATAGCACCAATTAGATTCTCTGATTGGGTTTCAAAATTGGTGCCAACAAGGAAGAACACTGGTGAGATCAAACTTTGTGTTGATCTCAAAAATCTTAATAAAGTTTCACTCAAAGGCAATTACCCTCTCCCTAAAATGGATCATATCTTACAAAGGGTAGTAAGATCGACCCGAATCTCATTATTGGAAGGGTTTTCTAGTTACAATCAAATTTTAGTTCACCTAGATGACCAGGCTTAAACTACATTTACTACTCATTTGGACACATTCATATATGTGAAGATGCCTTTTGGATTAAATAATGTAGGGGCCAATTTCCAAAGAGCCATGGACATAGCCTTTTATAAGGAAATTCATTACTTCCTAGTAATATATTTAGATGACATCACTCTATTCTCAAAATATGATAAGCAACACTTATATCATCTAAGGTAGGTTTTCATCAAATGCAAGAAGTATGGAATTTCTTTGAATCCCAAAAAATCTCTTTTTGGGTTAGAAGAGGGAAAGTTATTAGGTGATATAATCTATAAAGATGGTATCCGAATAGATCCTTTAGGAATTGAAGCCAACTTACTAAGACAACATCATAGGAGAATTAGGGAATTACAAGCCTTTTTAGGGAAAATTAACTTTCTTAGGAGATTTATTTCTAATTTACCAGAATTAATTAGGTCATTAAACAATATGTTGAAAAAATATTCAACCATAAAACGAACCGTTGAGGCTAAGAAATCCTTTAAAGATATTAAGCTAGCCTTAACAAAAACACTAGCCTTGATCAGTCCAAAGTTTGATAGAGATTTCATTATATTTTACTTTGACTCAGAATACACAACTGTTGCAGTTCTATTGCAAAAGAATTATGAGGGCTATGAACAACCTATTGCCTTTTTTAGCAAATCCATGCGAGATGCCCCTTTAAAATACAATATAATGGAAAAGCAAGCCTTTGCTTTGGTCAATTCTATCAAAGATTTGAGAGTTTATGTTTTATATTCTCATATAATATCCTATGTCATTCAATAGTCAAGGATATCCTAACTCGGGATGATCCAGATGGAAAGAGAGGGAAATGGATTACTACTATATTAGAATATGACCTAGAAATCAAACAAACAACGTTAATCAATGTCCAAGGTTTAGCCAAGCTCATGGCTGAATTGAATTGTTAGGCCTTAGATATAAATTTTATTACAGAAGTGGATAATGGAGAGGAGATGGAGACTCCACCAATTAGCCACGCCTTTATTAAATCACCATGGTATGCTGACATCATATATGTTTTACAAAATTTACAAGCTCCTCCTAGATTATCTACAACCAAAAGAAGTTTTTTAAAAATGAAATTGTTAAAATTTTACATAATTGACAATGCTTTGTTTTGGAGGAATCATGAAGGTATCCTTCTTAACTGTTTATTAAAAGAAAAATTTGACAAAGTGTTAGGAGAGTTTCATGCAGGACTGTGGAGGACATATTTACTGGAAAATCACTGTTGAAATGATTCTTAGAGTTGGTTTCTATTGGGCTACTTTGTTTTCTAATGTAAAGAAATTTTTAACCTCATGTCATAGATGTCAAATTTTTGAAGGAAGGAAAAATCTTTCACCCCTGCCCCTAAAACCAATCTCTTCTGAAGCACCTTTTCAACAATGGGGTCTTGACTTCATTGGTGAAATCCATCCACCTTCCGTTTCCCAACACAATTGGATCTTCACTGCTACAGATTATTTTACCAAATGGATAGAAGTCGTACCATCAAGGCAAGTGACTGACACTATTATAATAACCTTCCTTGAGTCGAAAATCCTATCAAGATTCAGGTGCCCAACCAAAATCATCACTGATAATGCAACAAATTTCAAATATAGAAGAATGATTGATTTCTATAATAAGTATCATATAACCCTGGGCCATTCCACAACTTACTAGCCTCAAGGAAATGGACTAGCAGAGTCCTCATACAAAAGGCTAGTAAATATCATCAAAAATTTGTTAGAGGATAACAAGAAAACATGGAATAAAAAGCTAGTAAATGCCTTATGGTAAAATAGGCTAACCACAAAGAAATCCATTGGTACTAGTCCTTATCAATTAGTTTATGGAATGGAAGATGTTTTCCTATCTTCCTTGGGAACACCAGTGATGAATATGCTCCAAGAGTTGTAGGTTGAACCAAATGACATCCAAAGATGAATCAACCAAACAATTCACTTACAGTAGACCAGGGAAGAAGTGTACATCAGATCTCAAGTTGTGCAGGAAAGGATCAAGAAGACTTTTGATAAAAGGACTAAGGCAAAATATTTTTACCTAGGGGTCAAAGTTCTAAAATGGGATTCAAGGAGAGAGGATAAAGGTAAACATGGGAAATTTGATTTTCTATGGAAAGGCCCATATATCATTTATGATTTCACAGGTAATAATTCTTTTTTCCTTAGAGAAATGGATGGTACAGAAGCAGAAGGGGGACCATTGAATGGCCGAATGCTCAAACACTATATTGAACCTAGTTACTGATTTCGCTGATAATTTATACATACTTTTCTTTCAAAAGTATAGAGTTGATTGGATGGTGATTTTTGAAGTTTAATCCCGAAGAGAAGGCCCTAATATTCAAAAGTTTTATTGTCATAGATAGTAATAATGCAGAAACGTGAAAAGCAAAAGTTGCAGGGTAACATCACATCAATTCAGAAGGCCACTCATTTAAAAATTTCTTGACATTTCACTAGGAAATGCCATCCCCAAGTGGAGTTATTGTTAGGTTCCTATAGCAATAGGAGTCATAATGTTTTAATGACTGAGATGAAACCTGTAATATGTACATACCTTTGCCTTCTGCAAATGTTTTCCATACTCAAAAAATTAAAACATGTAAAGAGGGTATGTCCCAAATGAAAAATGAAAGGACAAAAAAAATAAAAAGGTCAAAAAAGATGAAAAATATGAAGCACGAGAAAAGAAAAAGGACCACAAAAGTGAACAAGTCAAAATGCCACTTCTACTTTACTTTTATGTAGAATATAATGATTGTGTGCAACTTGTTATTCATGCCACAATCCAAGGTAATTAAACTATTTAATCTTTATTATGCCATGCTTTAAATTTCATGTTGATAGTTAGAGATAAAAATATGGCCAAACAGTGTAACCTTAACAGGTCACTAGATAGGTAGAGTAAATAAAAGGAGCTCAACTGTTCAATCTGAGCCCTTGGATGTAATAAGGTTAGAATTAGTTAGTTTAATATTGTAAAAAGAAAGGAAAATGTTTGATAAGGGTTTGCTAGCTCAAATGCACCCTAATAAAGAGAAGTAAAAATGGTAGGATGAGTAGATGGGTAAGTAGAAGAAAGTTTGCAGAAGTATGGTGATTGGTTAGACAAAAGCATGTTTATCATCTTTTCCATCATAAAAGTTCCAGATATCAATGAACAATCAAGCATGCAAGTGATTTACAAAGTCAATTAATTAACTTCCCTCATTCATTTTACCCCTTTACTTAACTAATTTCCCACAATAAAGTTCAAAGTACTTAAAAGCCCTATGTCAAAGAGGCTCAAAGCATTTCTTCGACTTTTGGAGGGAGCAGACCCTCGACTCAATAACTTATAGGCAATAAGTACTAAAAACCTCCTCATAAAAATTCATCCCCTCCTTTACTTCATACATTTTCCGTAATCATACTCTTTTCCTAAAGTTAAAATACTTTTACCTAGGAAAAGTATTTATTCACCCACATAAATCATTTTCATATGAAAAACCCACAAAAACACCATGTCTTAAGTATTTATGTTATTATGGGAAAAGCGTTAAAACATGAAAAATCATATACTTAGGGTATTGTGTCCCTTTCCACTCATTTGATTAATTACTAATTTTTATTTATTAAATCCAAAAAAAAATCCTTTTTCCTATATATATTTAACTCCTACATATAAAATAACCTTTCTTAGTTTAATTATATAAATTATGATTTTCTACCCAAACCTCGATGCCTTAACCCTACTTTAATCCCACATTAATCCAAAAACCGCCACACTTAAGCGCCCGCCGGGTCACCCACTACCCTCCATGCAACTTTCCTGCCCGATCACTATACGATCACTCCTCTTCACATTTAGCAACCCTTATTCATTTTGGGCAGGACTGACGTCTGAACATTACCCGCCTGAAAAAGTTGTTTTCCGTTGGGCCCCCCATCCTACGTGTCGATTAATGTATGGAATCAGGTGGCCTCCCCCTAATACCACCGAGCACCCAAAAGCTATGTGATGAAAACCACTTACCGCTAGCCCGCTACACGCCAAAATGGTTACTATTCACCCACTACATGACAAAATAACCATTGTTCACCCATACCCGCGAAAATTGACTTTCACGCATAAAGCCAAAAAGGCCCAAATCATTTGTTTTTATCATTTTTTTAACTGTAAACCTCCATGCGTGAACCTACGAATGTTTAAGCTATCAACCTATGTGCAATTACACCCTAAAGATGCCACAAAGCACCCAGTTCACCTTTTATCCTACACAAAGCCTTTTCGACTGTTCGCAATTGCCAGCTGACCTGTTCAGAGCTAGTTTTCCTTAAATTCTAGGTATTTAAGCCATATTTCACTAAAATCTGTCAATTTTAGAGCCAATTAGTAAGTTTTATTAGTTAAAGTAAAAAATTAATTAAGGAAACTCCAACAACGCAAACCTACTCTCTACTGAACCACCATTGCCCTAAAAAACTGAAAATCACCTCCCCCACTCTCAAATCCAGAAGAACTGAGAATGCTTACCCCAAATTCCATGGATGTTAGACCTATTTCACATCTCATCTAGACCTAGACCAACCCCCCTGGCTGATAAGGTTTTCCAGATAAATGACACCTATTTCCATGAATCCCCTCTCAATCTATACTGTCGACACAGAGACCAATACATGAACCATGCTGATCAAATTGGTTTTTGGGAGTCGAATTTGGCCAAGTACCGATTCCCTGAAGTTCACATTTTCCTAGAAATTTTCCATTACTTCCATGAAAATTATATCCCCTGTCAAAAAGCAGTGATGTCCCCTAAGCAAAAAAAAACTTTTCACCATCACTACTGAATCAATGAAATGCTACAAATCCAACCTAGCCAAAACTTGACTCCCCTCTACTAGAGATCCGTTCGACTTATTTCCCAAGCTCAGTTCTGCTAGACTGGCCCAAATAATCCAAACCTTCATTGTAGAATAAAAGTATACCCCTAAAGAACCCACTCCATATGTGTATACCATATTTTTCCAATTTGGCCATGGCATTGTGGCACTGATATCCAACATCCTAGGTTATACTACTAGTGAATATATAGATGAAATCATCTCGTATTTTATGTCCATATACACTCTAAGATAGCCTCCTATTATTATTTATTATTATGCCAAGTTCATAGCTGATAGGATGCATGACCAACTTCTCAGAATGAACAACGAGAGATGCTTCAAATACTCCTCTATTTTGTACCACCTTTTTCTATATTTCTAGTCAGAGAAGTTTCCATTCACCCTGCAAAAGCTTGATACAAAAGGTCAATCCATATCAGTGATTTTCTGGACTCCATTGATCCATAAATATCACTCCCCATATTCATATACAGACTTCATAGACCTATTTGTACATCCCATTGCGACAATGCTGATAGGAAGCCCTCCTCCAAGAATTAGTTCAGATATAAAGAGAATCCTGCAACTCTCAAAACAATCCAAAGTGGGTGATTGGTACTTGTACAAAAACCAAACTGAGATCAAGATTTATGGCTGTGAGCTGGCCCCATACAATTTACCTAAATACCTCCTAATGAGTTATTTTCTCTGGAGTATTACAAGCAGATAATAAATTCAAATGATGTACACTTTGTTAAATCCAAAAAGAAAGACTAGCTCAAGATCAAAGACCAATTAGGTCCCTTTACTTGCAAGAGAAGAGAAGCTAGAAAGGAGGTAGACCTAATCCTTCAAATATTAAATCTAAAATAGAGCTTCATATGGAGATATGATCCCTTGGACTTCATGTACAAAAGAAGGTAGAAAAACCAGATGGCTCCCTATATTCATCATCACATCCCTAAAATAGAAAAGTATGCCAACTAATTGCAATGCGTGCAAAATACTTTAGAGGACAGGGATAATACTGAAGTTGTTGTGGAAAACCCATTGATTTACCTAGAGAAACAACTTGATGAGGGTTATTTTCTGCAAGTTCCAGAAGGATCACAGGTACTAGAAGAATCAGAGGCACCAAACCTTTCAGAGGTGCTAGAAGGATCACAGGTACCAAAAGAATTAGAAGTACCAAAGAAATCAGAGAAAACATATAGACCAAAGGCTACCATGACTGCCCCACCAGTCTTATAGACTCCTCAAATGAGGAGAAAAGCCTCAAGAGAAATAGGGAAGGGGCCATCACTTCAGAAAGAACAACATCACAAGCCTATGCAGAGACAAGTGAGGCTAAGAGACAAAGAGTCAATCTTGTCTCTAAATAGGAATATATAGAGGATACAATTGAGGTTACAAGCAAATAAAGAGATGGGAGTAGGTGTGCCACTCCATCTTGAGGCACTCTAGAACCTTCCACATCACACACCCAGATGTTGGAAAGGAAACAAAGTGTTGAGGTATCCTATTTCAAAATGCTAGCAGATAAGCACAAAGACATCAAAGAGAGATACAAATAAATAAAAGATAGGAATGAGAGGCTAGAAGCCCAAACCTATGCACAGTATTTGAAGATGACCCCTACCAATTAATCAAGGCTTACGTCAGCCTATGATGTTAAAGAGGGGAAAATGCAAATGACCTTCATCAAGCCAACCACTCAGCAGCCAAGGACAACAACAGATTTTAAAAGAGTGGATTTTGAAGTACCAGCAAGGGATGTTCATCCCATTGACCATATTTAGCTGCATAAGAAAACATGTGAAATGATTTATTCCAAATTAACAGGAAAATCCATGGTAGCCCACCAATTGCAGAACTCTTTAAACAATATGTCAACTCAGTTTTAGTTGGAGAAGTCCTCCTCACAAGCCAAAGATATAAGAATCAAGTCCTTAGAGGACTTAGTGATAGATTTTGGGCATGATCCCAAGGATGTGAAAGTAGAAAAGTAACTAATTAAAAAGAAAAATGATGACATTATTGCACTGAAGAAGCAGCTCAAAATTCCCTAGCTACACCACCCTCAAACAATGGAAGTCCTAGAAGCACAAAAAGGACATGAACAACTTATGGACCTAGTCCTAAAGCTAAATGATCAGATTAAAGAAACAGAGGAGTTGGACACTTTGATTTAGTCCAAGAAAATTGACGTCACCATAACTTTCACAACTTCCATCCCCACAGTGACAACAACAGTTCCTTCCACAATGGTAGCATCACTGGCACCTAGAGCTCCACCTGCCACATCACTACCAATTACAACTAAGTCCACTACAACAACATGTACTTCAACTAAGAAAACAACAGAGCTAGTGAAATTTATGGAGGAGATGTCCATCCGAGCTACAAAGCTCAAAATATGAAAGGAGAAAGTGGCAGGTTTAGAGACTGACTGTAAACTTGTCCAAATTCAGTAAAGAGAAGAAACACAAAAAGCCCTAAGGATGGGTGAGAAAATCAAAGTCCTAGAGAAAGGTTTGACATTGCAGAAACCACTAGGAAAAACTAAAAGATGCTCTGTGCCAATATCATCAACTCTGTCAATGATATTTTCCCATCAATCCAAGTCATATTTGAGTAGACAGAATTGGTGAAGGTAGCCACTAAAGCTATCTAGAAAGTAAGAGAAGAATTAGGAGATAAAACTTAGGATGCAAATCGACTAATCCACCTCCTAAACAGTAAGAATAGATATGAGCTCCCTGAGCTTGGCATAGAGGATAGGACTGAAGCTATCCTAAAAATTAAAAAGGTTCTTTCGAAAAGAAACCTCATGCTCAACATAGAAGAAAAATGCCATAACATGTAGGTAGCCATTGACAGATTCATGGCTAAATTTCAAATTTTGAGGGACAAAGGCCTTCCCAGTCCTATGGTCATCGATGATAAACTCATGACGCAATTGGACTATAGTGATAGACTTAGGACATTGGCCAAGGAACAAGCCAGCTCTTCAAGCATTAAAGCCCTACCAATTGGAAAAGTATTGTATGATACATTGGAGAACCTGTTTTTTCTAGAACATGAGGTGAAACACTCGTTTCTCACCAAACCAAATTTTGCAAACTACACAGAGGTAGATGAAATTTATAGAAGAATGTTGAAAATGAGATTTCCTAAGACAGAATGGTGGGAGAAAATAACAGATATAGTATGAAAAAGTTTTACATCAAAAAGTTACCACAGTAAATCTGAAGGCAGGTGAAATAGGTAAAAGGCGGATCAGCAAGGGCAAAGGGTAATAGAGTCAAAGAGTATCAGTAAAAGATCAATGTAAAGAAGACTCTAGCATAGAAATACAACAACTATCAGCCATCTAAAAGGGCTCCAACTCAATAGAAACAACTAGCAACACAATAATAAAAGGGACAGAAGGAAGAAATTTTACATCTGTCTCTATCTTTATGCAAGAAGATATTCATATTCCTTAGATTATGTCTCAAGTTGTTTTGAGATATTTTGTAAATATTTCTGTATAAATACTTCACATTTCAAAGTGTGTATGGTGGATTCCAGGACACTTCTATAGACTTTTTCTCTCAAATCAAAATTCTATTGTATCACTGACTGGATTGGCTTGTTCGATCAAGCAATAAAGATCATATATTTTACAAGATTCTTGTGTAAAGTGAAATAGAAATAGGCATTCTCTCATGTTTATTGTTGCTTTCTCTTATGTTTCTTCATAATCTTGTTTGTTTCTCTAAAATCTAAATGTATAACAAGGAATGATATTTCATAAATTGCTTGAATGCACTCTGTCTTGACTGTTTTACATTCTGAATGTTTTCCTCCTCATTTGGAAGATTTAATCTCCAAAATTACTTCACATATGCATGGATTTGGAAGCGTTTTCCAAAAAGAGGCTGCTAATATAGAACCAAAGAATACCAATTGACATGGAGATACCAATTTATTACCAAGGAACATGGAGAGATATACATTTTCTCCCCCTAAACACTTTACACTTTCTATATAAGAATCTCTAACAATGTTTGTTGGTTTAAGGCTACATATGGAAATGTGGATGGTTATGTGGCTCAGTATTGTGGATGATATGCTCAGAGAGTAAGTAACAAGGTAAAAAAATGGATGTATTACTAATCTCATGATCTAGACCATATTCTTTACTTTTCTTTAGTTATCCAAGTCTCAAAGACTTTGCTAGTCTTTAAAGCTTATATGGAACCTGATATTAGGTCAGCTTGCTCATGAATATTAAAGGCCAACTCATATGTTGTCAGATGGGACGTCAAAAATAGTTTTGTTATGGTAGTATCTTGGTATTGTTCCTATGAAGTAGGTCCCTACTATGAGACAAAGGGTAAATTACCCTAATCTAGATCGAACAAATAAATGCATGGGATGTTGGACCAAGCTAATGGGTGGACTTGAGGGTGGGCATATAAAACAATGGTTTATCCCTTCATTTTTTAGATAGTTGAGGGATGTCATACTATTTTTTTATGTTTATTTTTATGATGTTGTTAACTTTGTGAACTATATATATCTAGTACTACATCTCGACATGCATTGGAGTGCACTTAGGAAGACATATTTTTTTAGTTTTTTTTTTTTTAATATTTTAATGCCTTTTAGGTTTTCAGAATATCTCATTTTTTTTGTATTTTTTCATGGTTATATAGTAACTAACATAATAATGGTTTGATATGAATACATGGGACCAACTAGACCCCCAAGTCAATCAGCACTACACTAGAGACGAATGGGTGCATGAGGTGGTCGTGAGGCATCTAAGAAGGAGGGTACAAAAGAGCATGTTGATTTGTGTGAGTTCACATGAAAGGGTTGACTCTAGGGATACAACCATTATAAATGGACGATATTCATCCAATCCTTTAGAGGAACATGATGGGAGTAAAATCCTCTCATCAACAAGGCCTCCGATGGTGCATTGTTCATGTTGTGTTGTGTTATCACCAACAAAATAATGATTAGATTCTTAGCATAGTGTTCCTAGGATGTAGATGTTTGTTTTCAATATGTAGTTTCTTGGTAGCCTAGGCCTTAGATGCCCTATTTTGACTGAAGTACCCACACAATATATATGATGTAAAAATATTTGTTTGGCCTATGATATATCTATAATATATATAATATATATATATGTTATATATATAATTATATAAATATTTATATATAGATGACAATTTTGATATATATGATATTTCTTCTGAATGTGTTGTAATAGATGTATGTTTTGCATGGAGTATAAATTTAAGGTGACAAATGTGAGTCCACAATATAATTGGATAATGAATCAAGAAGCTTATTAGAGCCTTGAGGAATGCGAATGTAGGTGATGTTAATAAAATGTTGTTCTATGAGGCGTACCCTCAAATAGTAATGAAATAATGCATAGTTCCTTACAAAAGAAACTCTAGTTTGTTGAGACACTATAAGTTAATTTGGATGACCAAGTGATGTATTGTGGGGGAACCAACCTTGGAAAGTTCTTAATAACAATGCTATAATTTTCCACATTGTTGGTAGTTGGGTGAAGAAAAATGTCTCCTGAAATCACGAGCTCATATATGGATGAAAAAGGGCCCTAGCATCCAAAGATATTTTGCAAGTAATACAAATTAGGCCATCTGCAAGGCCTACATAAATCATGGCGGGACTTACATCTACAAATCAAGAAACATGGGTAAACAAACAAATAAAGGAATTGTTGATACACACAAAATCAAATGAGAAAAACACATCATGCACACACCTATACACATTGTGTATAAGAAACATGTTGTTATAAGACTTTTGCATATTAGTATTTAAGGTAGAGACCATTATGTGGTTCCAATAAAGGATTTACATCATAATCTGCCAGATCATTGGCCCCTATTTTCGTAATAAATTTAAGAATATAGGAATCATGCTATAGAGGTTCCATCTCACATGTACCTAGATTATTTTGATCCTTATCATAATCCAGAATGAGATCACCTTCCACAAATACATGAGGTTGAATGCATTTTTCATACTAAACCTTAAAATGCCTTTTATGAGTTTTGTTAGGTATTGCATTGTAGAGGCATTATTTTTCAAGTCAATGGGCCAAGTGTAAGAGACATTATTCCTCGGAATATGTGTTAAGGAGTTCAACAACTAGTTTCAAAGGTGGTATTTCACCTTCAACCAAAAGTATAGCCTCAACTCCGTAAAGAAACTAGAAAGGAGTGAAACCTATGGAAGTTTTAATTGAGGTACAATAGGCCCACAATTCAGAAAAAAAGAAAGATGGGAATTTGAATTATGATTCCATACCATCCTCTAGGGTATGGTTTTCAAGACATGATTGAAGACCTCTACTTGTTTGTCAACTAAGGGATAACAGGGGGTCAGGTGTTCTTGATGAAAACCCAACTTGGATTTTAATTTCCTCATCATATGATTTCAAAGATGGGAATGTGATCAATCATGACTGTTCACAGTACCTACAACCTAATAATAATTTCGTTGAACATGAATAATGCCATAATTTCATAATCATTAAAGAAGGTAGGCATACCCTCAACCCCAC
Organism: Pinus taeda; assembly: GCA_000404065.3. Lineage (NCBI taxonomy): Eukaryota > Viridiplantae > Streptophyta > Pinopsida > Pinales > Pinaceae > Pinus > Pinus taeda. The sequence goes on from APFE030350089.1 coordinate 374,273, forward strand.
TTAGTAAAATAGACTACTACTACAATAATGTAGTGGTGTCCTTCGGTTGAGGTTGGGTTGTACTACATAAAGTCAATGCCCCATTTAGCTAAGTTTTTGACAATGACCACATGGTGGAGTAGAGCAAGGTGAGCATCCATGTTCTCAAAAAAATTGACATGGATGGAAATTTTGGAATATGGTGATACAATTCTTCTATAATGAAGGTTAAAATTAACTACTGCACAATATTTTATGAGTAGTGGCATGTTCAAATAAATTACCACCACATGCTCTAGTATGACAATATTTCAAGACTAGTTTGGCTTCCTGACAAGTGAGATATTGATGTAACAATACATCAATTCCATGAAGATAACAAGTATTAACAATACTTCCATATTTCTTTTCCTGATGGCATGTTCACTGATGTTCATTGTAAGGCAATTCAGACCAAAATAATTTATTTTGGGGATATGGTAGAACATCCCCATACCATGGATTTGGGGAGGTATTGAGGAATAAAGATTCATCAAGAAATGAGTCCTCAGAAACAACTTCTTCATCAACTCAAGGTAAATCAAACATTAAGATAATGAATTTTCAACATTTTATTATATTTATCAACCATAAATTCCAAATCCAACTCTTAAAGGATGAGTACAATCCATTCTGAGCACTTTCCCTACTAATTTGGAAACTAAGATTATGCTTCATGGGATTGGAGTCAATCATTATTGTGGTTTTTTTCAAGAGTATATAATGCTAAAATGTTGGATAGAAATAGAATTTTGCAAATCAACTTCTCAATGTGGGAGTAATGAAGCTCTAGACGAATGAGGCCTTTATTGAGGTAGTAAATTGAATTTTCATTGCGCATCTATTTCCTTCAGAGAAAAACCATACTGATGGTGGATTCATAATCCACATGATATAATGAAATCCTCATTAAAATTAGTAGCATGGAGTAATGGGGAAAACAACAAAGCTCATTTAAAAGAATCAAATGACCTTTTTGCTTGGTCATCCCATACATAAGGCACACTTTATTTTAGCAAATGCATAAAACCTCTCGTTATATCGCAAGGTTAGAAATAAACCTACATAAGAAATTAGACTTCTCTTGAAGTGATTGAAGCTGGAAAATGGTATGTAAAGGAGGAAAATTGATGATGGCCTCTAGCATAGATGGATCAACATAGATCTCTTGGAAGCGATGAAACTTGGTAACCTCCTAAATCATAGACAAAAGACACATTTTTGTCGGTTTAATTGAATCTAATAATATTGACACAAATAAATAATTTTTAAGATGGGTTGGATGGTTCTCAAGTTGGAAGGACCGAGTAGTAAGGCCATCTAAATAAACTATGATGATGTGCTTGATGTCATGGAATGTGTAAGGAACGACCCACTGAAAATTGGACCAACATTTTCAAGATGAAAATAGTTTTCAATAAGTGAATGTTCTCCATGGGTAGATAAAGTTAATCTTTTTTTTATCCTCCATTTTGTTCTAGATTTGATTATATTGAGAGAAAGCATCCATAGAGGAAAATATATTATTCTCGACACATTCATTAAGAATTTTATATATAAAATGGGTTGGATAATTATGCTTTGGAAAAGAAAAATTTAGTTCCCTATAATCAACACAAACCATTATTGTTCCATGTTTATTTTTGACCGAAACATAGTTCGAGGCCCATTCTGCCAAGAGTACTTGATAAATAAAACAAACCCCTAAGAGTTTTTGAACTTATTCCTTAATAACATCTACTTTAAAAGGATTAATAGGCATGAGAATTTTTTGAATGGGCTTGGAGATGTCATACTTCTTTCTTTTTGTTGGACAATCTAAGGGTAAATTATAGGCATTTTCTCATAAGACCAGGGTAAAACATTGTGTAATTCCTTGAAAATGGGAGTGTATGTTGCAATTTCTTGGATTGTATAATTAACTCCAATCATGATATATTCCATGACACCTAGTTTTGTAGAAATGTTTATTGGTATAGTTTTTGAAATGTTCAATATGTTCCACTTTGAGAAAACATCATAAAACATGATAGGGAATTAAAACCAATCGACATTGACAGAGGAATATAGGATTTTGGTGACTCATCTAAGTTGTCTAGCTAAGAAGAAAATATAATCGATGATGGATATTTCCACTAGGATGATGAGAGATATACATGGATTCCATGATTGATTTACTAGTGGGAAGATGAGTATCAAGAGAGTCAGGAGATACTGGATGGTCAACCACTGAGATTTACATAAGGCACTCATCGAGTAGTTAACTAGAGTTGTCACCAAACTCAAAACTTTTATATGTTGACTAAATTCATTTTTAAATGATATTAGATGGATGTAGATGCATATTCTCATGACTGATCAACCTTCGAAGGAGAAGGAAACACCCAAGGGTTGAGGGAGTGATGGGGTCCACTGGTGGTGGAAGAGGTATTATATAGAGAGAAATAAACATAGCTAGATCATTGGGTGGGGGAATATGGAAAACACCTATAAGAAATGGGATTTTAAATAGACCCACACAGATAATCTCATGTGTTAAAAGGTTTTCTCCAAAAAATGGCACAACAATGTCTATAGTTGTATATTTGGTCAATGACACACAATATTGCAATTTATCATTCATGACAATCTTACCTTCATGAGGAAAGTGAAGCATATGAAACATTGATGACATATCAATAGTCATTGCATAAGACCAACAATGATTAAGGATCAAGTTGTAATCCACTATTGATTAGACAACTTCAAAATCTATATTCATGGTATTTCTACCTAGCTTGATGGAAAATGAAGGAAGAATTCCCATAGACCTAAAACATTGACTCAACTTAGAAAGTGTTGGCAAACCATGACCTTGCCAAGATGATGCAACCATAACATAGGTAGCAGATCCTTCATCCTCAAGCATGTGATGTACATCTTGATTGAGCATGCACACCAAGATGTAAAAGGAAACCTAATGGGAGAGTCTAAAACAAAGGGAATTGATGTCAAATATAATCAAAGATGAATGCAACGTATCAACCCTTCCAATAGAAGTCAACATAGATCTTTGATGAGTAGGACATCCCTATGAAACCTCAAGAGAAGTTATGACACAGGGTGCTTGGGCTAAATCCTAAAAAATACTATATTGCTAGGTATCCTATGCATTAGCATTGTGTGTCAAATTTGGGAGAACATGATTAGGTGGGTGAAACAATGGCTATAAAGGATTATCTAACATGAGAGGTCCATTGGGTAAAATTCGGGTGATTGGGTCCTTTGGGAAGAATTTCACTCTAGAGTGTTATAGGGTCTCACTATTGTGGACAAGTTTATTTTATCATTGCACATAATAATTGGTGCTTGGCCTCCAGAAAACATGTGTTCTCAGAATTTCCCTGAGGAAGAGGGTGAAGGAGCTTGTGTAAGAATTTTCTATTGTTGTTTGGCAAGGAATGAGTGAGTCAATATCATTGACTTTAGGGTGGATGGCACTTTTAAGAGAAAACAATGATTTTTGTCGATACATAGACATTCATGATTTAAATGTTCCCCCCTAACAAATTGCGCAACGAAATTCAACCTTATTGCATCTCTCACTCATGCCTCTAATCTAATTGGATTGGTTTTGTTGGGTCTTTGAAGAAGGTTTAGGATTACTTTTCTATGTTTTGTTCTTATTTCTCTTGCCAAGTTGTTGACGATTCTTAGTTGGTGTGTATTGCATTGTACAAACAACATTAATTTTGCAAATAATATTGCTTGTTGAGAACTTGTCATAATGGTTGGGGCTTGTGAAGTGTTCATAAATTTCCCCAATTGAGTAGCTAACTGTCTTATTGATGCACTTCCAAATTAGATATAAATTAAGACCCATTTGACCATCCTTCAACACATTAAACCTCTGTATTTTCATTAGATGACATATGTTTAGCTTTAATATGCTCATTATAAAGGTTTAGAGATAATTTCATATTATGTGCCTAATGTTGTTTATTTTTGTAGAATATTGTCAGAATATTGGGGAGATTATCAAGATTTGGAGAATGGGATAACCTAGGGAATTACTCCCTACTATAGGATAGATTAATATTGGATAAAAATAAAACATATATTAGAAAATTATTGAAAAAATTATGGAGCTCCAACAATTGAGAAAATTTAGGAATGTGCTCCCTCTCATTTAATGAATATTCCTAGTGTTGGGAAATAGATCCACATTTTCAAGGATTTTGGAGGGGAGAACTGCCTCATTTCAAGAAGGATTCTACCCCATCTATTTGTATTAGTACCAATTCGAATTTCCCTCTAGGGGAATTTCTTTATTAGTCTTCTTCAGGAGAAAAAATGTTACTTAGTAGCTTTACCTTCATTTCTAGCTGGGATGTACTTAGATTTATTCAAATAATGATGTTTGGTACCATTTTTAGCTTATAAAGCTTGGTTTCCTTCATAGGGCTTTGAGTATCCCTTGGCTTGGCCATCCGAGGAGCCTCAAATCCCTGTTCTATAATTTATTTATCTTCTTTGAATGTTTTCACATGCATCTTCGATTAATGTTTTTCCTATTTCTGCATTTAGTGATCATGTTTCATTTATGGTAGGTTATATTGAGTTAATTATTGAAGTGAGTTATTTTATGGGTTATTTACAAATCTAAAATAATTATGCATATTTGTAACAAACTTGTAAATTCATATCCATGATTGATCTACTTGGATTGGTTTACTAGTTCACAATTTTGGAATTTTTAGAAGTATCTTATAGCAAAATAGTGGTAATTTTCTGCTAACTTTTAGCACATGCTAATGAGATGATTTTAATTTTATTACATTTGTATTTGAGCTTAAAAACATCCAAACTAACAAAAATAATTACCCCAAAAAATGTTCACTTCAAT